>JAKLNE010000048.1:0-252067 GCA_022814615.1 Waltergamsia citrina | reverse complement strand
TTACTATATATTAATTATTAAACTACTTTAATAATTAAAAAAGATAAGGTTTTATTAAGCTCTTAAAAATTATAATAAAAATCTTAAAAAAAAGTATTAAATTAATAAAATACCTTTCTTATTATTAGATCTTATACTTAATAATATATTAAAAAAAAAGAATTTATATAATATTAATATTAAATATTAAGTATTTTTTAAAAAAAATAATAATTATATAAAAATAACTTAAAAATAAACTTTATTTTATAGTTAACTTAGTATTACCTAATTTTATTAAGTTTTTTAAATTATATATTAATAATAATAAAAAATATAAATATAACTATACTTTATATTAATTATAACTTAATAAATCTTTTTAATTTATTCTATTTTTATTAAAAATATTAATATTAGTAGAATAATATTATTAAATAATAAAACTAAAAATTAATACTTTAGTATAAGTTTTATAAAAACTTAAATATTTTCTTAACTATATTTAAGAAATTAATATTATAATAGATTATATAATTATTTAAAATACTTTCTAAAATATTAGGTTAAGTAAGCTTAAGGGTAAATATTAACTAATAAATTAGTACCTTTTCTTAAAATAGTTTAAATTAAAGCTTAAGATTAAATACTAACTTAATAAATAATATTATAATACTAATACCTTATCTTATATATATACTTAAGATAATAATAATATTATTACTTTTTTTATATTTTTATTTATATAAACTTAAGGATAATATTAATAATAGAAAGAAAAAGATACTAACTTAATAAATAATATTATTTAGAACTAATAATTTAATTTATTTATTATCCTTATTAATAATAAAATATAAAATACTATTATTACTTAATATTTTAATTCTTTTAATATTAATAAAAAAGTTATTTTAATTACTTAAGATAATTTTAATAATAATCTCTTAAATATTAATTTAATTATAATCCTATAAGCCTAGAATGATATTATTTATTTATTATTATTTATATAGTTTTACTAATAAATCTTATAAGCTTTATTAATAAACTTATCCTTTTGATATATTTATTAATAATTATAAGATTAAAATAATAACTTTATATTATATTTTTTTCTTAACTTATATATAAACTTACTATTTTATATAATAAAGGGGTAGTATTAATTATATATATTTAAGATCCTTATACTTAATATTATTATTATAAGTTATAATTATTATATATATAAAAGTATTAACTTAGTATATAATTTCTTAAAAAAAATAGTTTTTTTTCTTAATATAAGAAAATATATTATAATAAAAGTTACTTATTATCTAGAATATACTAAATTAAAGCTTTAATTTTATAAACCTTATAATAATATAATATTAATTATAATATTAAAGATCTTATTATTTATACTATATCTTAACTTTATAACTAGTTTATTAATTTTTAATAATTTATATAATATTATATTATTTATAATCAATAAATTTACTAAATTTATTACTTATATTATTAATAACTTAGACTAAATAGTAAAAAACTAGGCTAATACTTATATTTAATAAATATACTTAATCTAAAGTATACTATTTATATTTATATATAATATTAATTTTTTATTAATTTTTGCCTTATAGATTAATCTTTATAAAGTCTTAAATATTAAATATTAAGTAATAATAGCTTATTATTAATAAGCTAATAATTAAGCTAAAAAAACTATATAAAGTATAATATTAAGTTTTTATATATTAATTAAAAGCTTATATAACTAATTATTATAGGAAGATATTCTATTATATATTATATAATATATTAATATAATAACCTAATTATTAATAAATTATATATTATACTAATTATTTTATATTAAAAAATTATTATTTTTTCTATAAATTAACCTTCCTTTAGATATTAACTTATATAGTATAAATTAATAAAACTTAAGATAATCTACCTAAGATAATGTTTAATTAATAATAACTTATATAAAGTTAGTATATAATTAATAATACTTTTAATTATTAGTTATTAAAGAAAAAGACTTAGTTTATATTAAATTAACTAAGCTAAGGCTAAGAGATTAAGATAATTATAAACTTAATAACTAAATTAAGCTATTTTACTAATATTATAGACTTTTTTATATTTTATATAAGATTAATAAGTTTTAGTATAAGATTAAATTATTATTATATTTATATTAATAACTAAAGATTAGTATTAAGTATTTAAAACTTACTTTAATTAATTTTTATTTTATATAATTATTAAGACTCTTTATTATTAATAATAAATAATAATTTATTATTAATAAAATAATATAATAATATAATAGTTAAAATAGTACCTAATACTAGATTTAATAATTAAGTTATAATTAATTAATATAAGAACCTAAAGTAAATCTTAAAAAATATATCCTTAATATATTATAATATTTTAATTATTAATATTAATATATTAAATAATTATAAGCTCTTATTCCCCTATTTTTTACTTTATTAAGCTTTATTTTAGAGCTAAAATTTAAGTAAAAATATTTTTAATAATATTTTTATTAAAAATAATTTTATACTTACCTTAAGAAAAGAATAAAAGCTAAATAAATACTCTTTAGTATAGCTTTTATAGTATTTATATTTTACCTTATTTTTACTTTTATAACTTTATAATATAATTTTAGACTTATTTAATTAATTATTAAGAAAAAGCTTAACTTTTTATTTATTTTAATTTAATTACTTATCTTTTTTTCTTATTTTTTTTTTTCTTTTTTATATCTTTTTTTTTAATCTTTATAATTAATAAGATATTAATAAAGTTAACTAGTTTCTTAATAACTAACGTCTATGTATTTATAACTTATTCTTATTTTATAGCTTAATTTAACCTTTTTTTTAATAATTTATAACCTTAAGACTATATTAAGAAAGTTTTTTATAATACTTTTCTAAAAGTATATAATAAATTAGCTAATAATCTTCTTAATAAAGATTTTACTTTTATTAAGTGTATTATCTTAAATAAATATTAGGCTATCTTTTAATAATATAGTAATATTTTATCTAATTATTACTATTATTAAGCTATAAAAAACTTTATTAATAAATATTAATTTAAGTATAAATAATTCTTTATATTATATTTTCTTTATAATTTAAATTAAAAAGTTTTTATAAAAATATAATAATTAATAATTATTATTATTTATTTTATTAAATTACTTATTTTATTTAATATTAAAACTTTTATTTTAATAATAAAGAAAAAGAAATTAATTATTAATACTAGCTTTAATTAAATTTAAGGAAATATTTTATTACTTACTTAAACATTAATAACATACTTTTTTAGTATTTTCTTATACTTTATACTAAATTTAAATATATTTTATTAAGTATAATATAATATTAATTATTATATAATAATATATATAAGAATCTATAATTTATACTTTTAACTTATATATAATTTATATAAGTTTAAGTACTATAATTAATAAACTATAATATTATTAACTTTTTTTAATTATCTTTTAAGCTTATTAATACTAACTTATAATAATTACCTTCTTATTATGCTAATAATACTAACTTATAATTAATATAATTATTTTAATATTTATTACTTAATTTTAGTACTAAATTACTATAATTAAGCTATATTTTAATATAAATAATATAGCTTTTTTATAATCTTATTAATACTTAATTATTTTATATTAATAGCTACTTAATAATAAGCTAGCTTTCCTTTATTATTAATTAATATTAAAGCTTAATTAATAATAAAAAAACTTAATAAATATAGTATTATTAAATATATTCTTAAATATTCCTTTAATAAAAATAATAATAATAAGAAGAATAATAATAATAAAAAAAATAATAAAAATAAGAACATTAAGGAGTTAAACTTTTATCTAAATAATACTAAACTAACTAAAGTTATAATAATATTACTTATATTCTTTAATAACTTTTATAATAAGCTTTTAATTATGCTATTATCTTAACTTAAAAGCTATTACTTTATTATTATATTAGTTACTAATAATTTTATTAATTAAATACTTAATAAAAATAACTTTATTAAGTTAATAAAATAACTTAATAATTATTTTATTTAAATAATAAAGTTATATAATAATAATAATAACTTAAAAAAAGTATCTTATTTATATTAATAATAAAAAGTTATTTTTAAATTTATAATTATAACTAAAATAACTTATTTATAATAAGATAACCTTAATTAAATAGAGATTCTTAATATAAGTAATAAGATAAATTATTAAAGATTAATTAAGTAAGTTAAACTTAATTTAGCTTAAAAAAGTAATAATAATTTATTAAAGTTAATAAATTTATTAGTTTTATTTTATTCCTAATTATTATTATAATACTTAACTCTTTCTTAACTATTTTTACTTATATTAATTATTATACTAGCTTTTTTTCCTAAGTTAATTACTATACTAGCTCTAAAATTAATTATTATGCTAACTTTTTCTTCTTAATTAATTATTATACTAGCTTTTTTTTCTTAATTAATTACTATACTAACTTTATTAATAGCTTTTACTTTCCTTAAGCTAGCTACTATACTAACTATACTAATATTATATTAGTCTTACCTTAAGCTAATTTTCTTTATATTAACTCCTTTATAATATAAAACTTAATTAAAAAAAAAAAAAAAAAAATATAATTAAATATTATATAATAATATTAAGATTATAATTTAAGCTTATAATAATAACTTAAATAATACTTATAATAGTTTTAATAATTATAATAATTATAATAATTATAATAATCTTAAAAAATAATAATTAAAAATAGTATTTATTTTTTTATATTTTTTTTCTTTTTTTTTTTAATTAATTAAATTATTTTACTATTATAATATTAAGGTTAATATTCTTTTTTTTTAGGACCTAAGGATATAGTAAGAGCTTGGGAGCACCTGCCCCTTAGGCTTAGATATATGAGAACTATTAGCTTAATATAAGCCCTATTAAACGGTCAATAAGAACAAGAATAACAAGAGTAGTCTGCTACATAGCTCAATTAATTACCTATTCTCCTTTCCATTTCTTCATTCCGTCTCTTGTTGCCGTTGGCACGCTGCAGAAGGGGGCGTGGGCTACCAAGAGGAGTATGTCAGGCTAGCCATGGGCGTCCGATAAGCCCCGGTCTGATGTAAACGTGTTGGGGCATTTTATGAAGGGCTCTCTACGTAAGACTGCACTGCGTGAAGCCTTATTACTCTGGAGCTCCGCATGTCTGCTTAGTCCCTCCCTGTGCTGATCTTCCACGAATATACACAATCACTCGAGGTTTAATCTCTAGCCATGCACCCTGCCTTCACTCATACATTAAGAGTCCCCCGGCGGCGACCTGCTCAGAAGTCATCCCTCGGCTGCGATACATGCAGAGCAAGAAAGGTGAGCATATGAGATTTCGCCATGCTTCATCGACTTTAATGGCAGCCATGGATTCTGATTAGACCCTGGTGTACGCACAGATTAAATGCGACGAGAAACGTCCATCGTGCACCCAATGCAAGATTAAACGAACCGACTGTCCTGGATACCCTACAAGGCCCCGACTACGCTGGTCTACGAAACACGAAATATTCGATGGCGAACCACTCAATCCCAAGTACTTTGTACCTGCGGAGTCTATAGGCCAGCGGACTCATGTTACGGAGAAGAAATCACCACTGGAAAATCATCACGCTTCCGGTAATGATGGCTCACAGGAAAGCCACAGGGGTGGAACTCATTTATCAGACTTCCATTTCCCTGATCCAACCTCTCGGATAACCTTGAACGATCAAATTCAATCGACAAATTATAACACCATGGAGAATATGCACGATCCTTATTTATCCGATATTTGGAGCAAAGAATTATACAGAATCATCATCAATCCGGGCGACGCAGAATCACCCACTTGCGAGGATCAAGAGAATTTCTCAGATTCTTCGTCGAGTTCTAATCCAAACGTTAGCAGGCCCAGTCTCGCGACTTTTCAAGATGGAGAGTGTCCCCAGCAAGACACAAACATAATACTGAAGGCAACACCAGGAGAATTTTGGGTCGACGATAGTTATGAGTACAAATATCAAAAGGGAGCATCTCTAGAGTGCGATACTACAACTGCGGTCGATCGAACTACTACGCCGCTTGTGCTAGAGAATCCCCCGTTTGCACTATGTGCTGAACCTGGAGGATCGACATTTGAGCTGGTACCATTCTACTTCAGCGTGGTGTGCCCGATCCTTTCTACATTTGATTCGGACAAAAATGTTTTCCGGACTTTTGTTAGCAAGACGTGGCAGAACTCGCCTACTATGTTTTGGACCATACAGAGCTTAGCGGCAGCTAAACTCGTTTGGTTCAAACCCGATATGAAAGCTCCAGCCTTACAGTACAGGTCACTAGCTCTCAAAAGCCTCCAAGACAAGATATCGGCTGCTTCTTTCTGGGATACTGAGATACTGTTTAATGTCCTACTACTCGGCATGAGCTCTTCCTGGTTCGACATTACTGACTTGGGGATTAACCATCTGGAAGCGGTTCAGCAGGCTATCATGAGTGGCAAGGTAAAGTTTTCAGACGACTTTGATACGATCAGCTTTTTCCGCAACGCTCTTATCTACTGGGAGATGGTTTCGTGCGCTGTGAGCGATGCGGCTGTCAACAATGACTACTCAACTATGAAACTTGAGCAGTTGGATACCCCCAGTCCCCGGCCGTCAATCGATCAAAATGTTCATAACAGTCTAACACGGTCGGTTCCGCATCCTTGGACGGGCGTTGCTCCGGAGCCACAGGCCCTATTTAGTCGTATTTCACGACAAATCCACGGATTACGTACCCCCGGCTCAGCAGGCGATATCAGCGGCCCAAGCTTGGAACGCCCCCAACATTTTATGGAAACGCTGAGGGACCTAGATGAGGCAGTGTGGTCTTACACTCTACCGAAGCTGCAAGATATAAGTAATACCGGCGATCCCAATACCCCAGCCGTTCACCATCTGCTCCTCGCCGAGGCCTATATGTTTTCCAATCTCTACCAGCTCTACTTTATCTTCTCACAATTGCGCAGAAAACGAGTCAGGATAATTAAAGGCAAAGTTGCGCTGTGTGAAGTTGACCAAACCTCCTGGGCAGGAGCGCAAGTCTCCTCGTGGACGAAAATGCTTATGCAGGAGGATGGTACAGAGAAATGGCTGAATTTCCTAGGCTACAATGCTATCATTCGACTGGAACAGATCCAACCTAGCTCAGGAACATCATGCGTCCAAGCATTGCTCCTATTGGTGGCGTCTACGTCCTTGTCGCTGAACTCATCAACCGATGAAGGGGATGGGGACGGAGAGGAAGCGAGGAGTGTTCGGCATTACCGTGAGAAGGAGGCGGTTGGGCGGGAAGAGATACTTCGTGTACGTCAGTTTGTCTTGGATCGGCTTGACTGTTTATGCATGTCGAACCTTTCTGCTCCGATACAGTATGTTCGGAACGTTGTCGTGGAGATCTTCAAGCGCTTGGACGTTGGGGCTGATGTTTTCTGGCTTGATGTGTTGCAGTCTATGGGTTTACTCACCATTATTGGTTGAAGATGTTGAAATGTAGAATATTTACTAATATCTTATCCTATCTTCAACTTCACTGAGGTCAAGAGAGGAGGCCTTTCTCCGATCCGGCCTAGCGTGCACCTTTCTCACATCAAGAATAGCCCTGCTTCCGATAAAAGCTGTGTCCACCGAGCCCCCTGATCCCTCTTCGCCCAAATGTATGGCAGATGCTTTATCCCTTTAAGAAGGTTGGCAAACTTGCTCCGGCTGTAATGTCTAAGAAGAACTCCCTCGAAAAAGTTCCGATGGCATTCTAAAGAACTAGCGGCAGCAGCCAGAAAGGTCGCCCAGACTAAAACGTGCATGCCTGGCCCGTCAGCTGGTAGCTGCTCGAGCGTCTCCTTGAACCTCTCTATTCGATCGTTCGATTCTACTTCTGAGGATACCTGCTCATTGATATTTAGTGGACAGTCTTTTTTGTCTACTACCCCTTGCAAGTAAATATCGTGGGCTTGCTGCATAACGTTGGTGATCACTGCCACGGCTGCCGCATTTTCGGAACGGCTTTGACCACAATGACGAACACAGTCGAAGTACTGGTCCCATTGGAATTGGGAGCTAAGCGCTTCCGTTCCGGCTATTTCACTGATGTACGGTGCAGCGTACACTCTCATTCTAGTCCCTCAGTTAGTATTAGGGCTTCTTCCCTGAATCCATTCTCACGTCTCAGGCTGCTAAGAATACTTCCATAAAGGGTAGATATGTAGTAAGAGGGAATGATTAAGCGCGAAGACATACTTTCGAACTTGACGAACCAGGAATCCACCCAGCTCACTCGATCCCAAGTGATGTTCACCACCAACAATTTTCGTCGCCGAGCACAGCATACCAAGTATTGTCGGATACTCATCTCCACCTGTGACCATCGCCGCCACGAGCAAAACGAGAACAGCGACTAGAGTAGCCTGCTTCGAGCCGTAGCTGCTGCTAGTAAGATTGCTTCGTCCCTGAAGTCCTTCGATCGCTGTGTCATATAGAGCCTGTGAGCAGGGAATTCGATTCCCCATGTATGGCAGTCGTGGTTGACCAGGGTCGGTGGAACTAATCAGACTGTCATTGGAACTATATTTACTTCGGTTGGAATCCCGGTGGAAGGCAGATACTGCGAGAACAGCATTCATGACTAGCTCATCAGCATGAGCCATTGGGAGAACGATATATCGCCATCCGTTATGCGTGCCATCGATAGCTAGCATTTCCCCAGCAATATGTTCGGAGACTAATAAGGGTGGTAAATAAGTTAGCCTCATCTGACGCCAAATGGCGAGCTCGGAAGCCACTTTTGGGCTATCCTCTGTGGGGGGAGACACCACGTACAATGTAATAGCAGCCCCCTTTTCCAAGAAGGGATGTCATCTATAACAGGTTCAACAGGTAAATGTGGAATTTCAGCGGTAGGGGAGTATGCAATAGGAAGTGGTGATGGGGTATCATCGTTATCGTTCTCTCCCATATCATGGCTTTTGCCTGGAGGAGACGGCATGGGCCACTGGATTGTCTCGGGAAGAAAGCCCAAAAAATTGTCCGTAGGGTCCGACAGCCCCGGTGAGTTTCCAGGGTCATCTTCAAAACTCATCCCATCAAAATCAAAATTATTCGAATAACTCGTCGCTGATGATGATTGAAAGTGGTACGCTTCCAAATCATACTGTGGTCTGGTTTTTAGTCCTGCAGAATACACGTCTGCAGAATATACGTCTGCAGAATATATACCTGCAGAATATATGTCTGCAGAAGGAGGCGTCTTCCTGTGACTTGTTTGCTTCGCTATCTGGCGCCTAATTGCCATCAGCTCACAGTACAGCCAAAGTTAATCAGGTATGGGCTTCTCACTTCTCACACAGACGGTCTATGGGCTCGCCTGCCCATTTCCCACGGGTGTTGACGCCTTCGGTGAAGCGATATCGCACGTTGAATCCGCTGCATTTCAAACCTCGGGAGCAGCACTTCCCGCATTGGGGAGCCACTCGATCACACGAGATCCGACGCTGCGAGCACTCATAACAGCCTGTATGTTGCGTTTAATACGAGTCGCTGTGCACCATATGGTATTTGGGGGGCGAAAGAGAGTGGGAGAAAACTGGGAACAAACCTTTAACTTTTGGGCGGTAGGGTCGTTTTTGCAAGGGCATTTTACCGAATGCCTGATCGATTCCCTACTTGGGTCTCTTAATGTCTCAAATTAAATACCCAGCAATTCAGCGACGAGCTTACTGATTGCATCGAACACCGCGAAAACCATGTCAAGATCAGAACAGCCAGTCCATGCCGTATGGTGTTGAGAAATGAGGTCCTGGGCGGGGAAGATTAACGCTAACTTGAACCCTGCTCCGTCTTCGGGTGGGTAGTATGGGGTCACCCCGTGGGAAGGCTATGTCATCTACTGTTGTCGCTGGCAACATCCATACTTATCCCCCGTGTCAGTGTCATACTAACTCAGCTCAAGCCGTAGATATCGAGTTGCCTTAAGTGCGGAGGCGGCGTCGTTGACAATCCGTAACGGCATTAGAGATAGATGTGATTGGATCGCGTTACGCCGTCGCTCCATCAAGTCTCCAAGACTGAGAGCTCAGCCAAAGCTGCAGGCAGGGTGGTCTCATTCGATTACCTTGATAGGGTTAAGCGTAGAACTGCAACGTGGAGAGCTTGAATGAAAACGCCATCAAATGGGTCTGGACGCCCTAAAAGAACCAAAGAAAACGCTCCTCAATGTAAGCATTCTCCTCAACCCACCTCCAAACGCGCCTCATGCCAGAGCCTCTCTGATGAACATATTCGTACGCGCAACGCGCAACATAGTAAGAGTCTTAAAGAGTCATTATCAACAACACTGCTCCATTCCCCGCAAAGTTAGTTCGTCTCTTAGAAACTTACGGAGTAGCGAGTCAGCATTTGCCATCGAGACCCATACTATACTTTTCGGACTGATAGATATCTGTCACCCTACTCGTGCATGTGATCCCTTATCAGTTCTGCTTCAATACAATACATGTAGGGTACTGGTTATAATAACCTCCAATAGCCTGCATCCACAACAGTAGCGGGGCGATCGCGTCCCCAATTTCCCAAAATGGGCAATAAACCTCATGAGATACTACAATCACACCCTACGAGTTAAGAACCAGAAGCTTCCTTGAATGTATTGAAGCTGAAGATATTCATCGACCGCCAGAGCAGACAATCTACAACAACATTCCTGAAAAAGCACCGAATAGTCTAAAGGCCTGAAGAACATACCACCAATGTAGGTAGATGAGATATGTCGGGTGACTTGAAAAGCTAGGGATGTAGTGCTCTGGCAGGCAATGCCTGCAATAGACTTCCCTTAGCGTCAAAGTCGAAATATATAACTTTATCAAATTCTCATTCTGGGACATTGTACTGCTATTTACAAATGTGAAATTGTGATAGTCTTGGTCACCATATACTCGTCAATCCCATACTTAGAGCCCTCCTTTCCGAACCCAGACTCCTTGACCCCTCCAAATGGAGTGGCAGGATCGCTGATGAGCCCTGTGTTAATTCCAACCATGCCTACCTCCATTCGTTCCGCGACACGGTAGACCTTGTCAATGTCGCCGCTGTAGACATAGCCAGCCAAGCCAACACAAGCTGCGTTTGCTCTTTCAACAACCTCGTCTTCTGAATTAAAGCTGAACAAGGCAGCGACCGGCCCAAAAGTCTCACTTGTCGATATGTCCATGGTGTCATTTGCATCTGTCAATACAGTTGGAGCGAAGAAGTTGTCGCCAAGGTGCGACAGTGGAGTGCCGCCGGTGAGGACGGTAGCCCCCTTGGAAACAGCATCCTCGACATGTTGGGCAACCTTCGATGCTGCTCGAGAGTGAATGAGTGCACCATGAGTGACACCGGCTTCAAATCCGGGACCGACTTTGAAGGTGCTCTCCACCTTCTCCTTAAGCTTGGCGGCAAACTCGCGATAGATGCCACTTTGCACATATACGCGATTGGCACATACACATGTTTGACCGTTGCTTCTGAACTTGGCGGCTATACAACCCGCAACAGCAGCATCAATATCCTTAGCATCATCGAAGACAATGAAAGGGGCGTTGCCGCCAAGTTCAAGCGACAATTTTTTGATAGTAGAGGATGCCTGGTTCATGAGGATCTTGCCAACATCCGTGCTGCCTGTGAAGGAAACCTTCTTCACCATGGGCGATGTAGTCAGGAGAACGCCGATCTTTGGTGTATTCGTTAGTGCTGTGACAATGTTAAAGACTCCAGGCGGAACACCAGCTCGTTTACCAAGCTCCGCTACGGCATTGGCCGTGAATGGAGATTCTCCCGGGGTCTTTACAACGACGGTACAGCCAGCGGCAAGAGCTGGTGCGACTTTGCGAGTTACCATCGCAGCAGGGAAATTCCAAGGCGTGATAAGGCCACAGACACCAATAGGCTGCTTGATGCCATGGGTTCGCATACCGCGTGTAGTATTGACAAAAACATCGCCATAAGTTCTTGTGGCCTCCTCAGAGAACCATTCCAAAAAGTTAGCGGCGTAGGTGGCCTCGCCCTTAGAATCAGAAAGAGCCTTGCCGCTCTCCCATGTGATAAGAGTAGCGATGTCGTCGAGGTTTTCCACCATGAGATCATACCATTTCCTGAGAATCTTGGATCGCTGTCGGCCAGTGAGTTGCGAAAAGCTTAGAAAGGCATGTTGCGCTGCGTGGACAGCCTTTTCAGCGTCGGGCGCGTCGCATTCGGGGCATTCTCCGACGAGTTGACCAGTTGCCGGATCATGGACCTGAAAGGTCTTGCCGGAGGCAGCTGCCGTCCACTGGCCGTCAATATAACATTTTTGAATAAACAATGTGTTGTCTCTTAACTACATGCTTGTCAGAAGATTGCCCAGTCATTTATTGAGCTTCTAAAAAATCAAGCCTCACCTCAGGAACTGTGTGGCCCATTTTGTCGGTTGAACGAGATAGTAGTGATCGTGAAAGAATTTAGAATCACAAAATATTCGTTTTTGGCTCTATGTTCTCTATTGCTAAAGAAAGGTGGAAAAGAAGCAGGATTCGACACAAGCTGCGCGCTTTGAGTGCCAGAGACGATTACACTCTACAAGAATGACATTGGCTTTCATCTGGGCACGGGTAACCAGCCGTCCGGCGTCCCGAAATATCTGCCCCAATCGCGAAATACTGCTTTGCGTCTTTTGATGGGGTAAGAAAAAGTAGAGTGGGCAAAACCGGGGACAGCCGGCCGAAACGGGGCGATAGGGAGAGACCATTTTCGCGTCGCCCCTTTAGCCCAAATGGGGCAAAGCTAAGAGACCAGACCGAACGATTTCAACGTGCACGCCAACGCCGAGACTTATGGCTATGTTGCGCAAACCCTCTACTGTCTGGGTCAAGTCAGATGCTCCAGGGAGAAACGATCGATCAAAGGCACAGAGCCAATACTCTCGTTGTTTTACTGAACTCGTAGGAAGTGACACACAGATACTAAAGAGGAATCGAACAATTGAAAAGCAGGAGATGAATTGGGGCCCAAAAAATCCTGATATCTAGCTCAATTTTGATACTCTCAGTATCAAGTCTAAAATAAGGCAGCACAAGCAGAGTAATATTTATCATACTACAGTTATGACAAGCTCAGTAAAGACTTATTGGGCAGCCTCCATCCCTGGGGACGGTATTGGAATTGAAGTTGTCGCTGCTGCCGTTGAAGTAGTGAAACGGCTGAGCCAGTCTCTGAAGACTTTCTCTATCGAATTCCTCGAGCTCCCGTGGGGCATGGCCTTCTACAAGAAGACAGGAAGTTATATGCCACCAGATGGTGGTGCATGATGCACCCTTATGTGGGGACATTGGTCCAGACTCTTAGTCTCCCATTGCCATTCGCTAAATACTATTGATCTTGTTAATACTGCTTCTAGAATCATGCTTTCTTACTCTGACTTCGCCAACGGCAAAAAATAAGAGCAATAAGTTAGAGGCATCATCGCTCCTCTGGCCCCCCAGTCTCCGCATCAGCCAACGTCAGTAGTGGGGGAGAAGTACCCCGGATTTGACGCATACAATGAGACCACCCGGAGCTCTGTGGATACTCCGAGGTCTCATCTAACCTTCCCAAAGAAGGTAAAAGCTCGCAGATATGGAAATGCGAAATTTGCAATGGATGGAAGTAATACTAAAGTCTATCCGCGAAAGATGAATGAGAGGATTTCTTACGTATAGTCAGCTTTGTTACAATTCTCAGGTTTTATTACTGATCGACTGCCTCCAAATCCCTCCCTCAGCTGTGTTGTGTGTGAGTGAGCTGACGTCCTCGAACTAAATTACGCCGCCAGCAAAATGTCCGGTGCTCTTGAGGGTATCTACGAGCCGGGGGTGGTGAACCCGGGTCTCCCGCGCGACAACTCGACAAAGCCGTATTGGCACATCAACCCTAATACCTATGCCAACCATAATTCGCCATGGCCTCAAGAGACTGTCGACATCGCCATTATTGGCACCGGCATTACCGGAATGGCCCTTGCTCGAGGTCTCATGGCGAAGCGTCCTGACTTGAAGATTGTCGTTCTCGAAGCGCGATCACTGTGCTCCGGTGCCACCGGTCGCAACGGCGGTCATATAAAGACCATGCTTTTCTCTATGTGGAACGAGCGCAAGCACCAGTTCGGCATTGAGGAGGCTATTAAGATTTCTGAGTTCGAGCAGAGCCATCTCGACGCTATCACAGCTGCCACCAAAGAGGATAATGCAGACTGCGACCTTGTTCACACCACCGGTGTCGAGGCCTATTACGATAAGGCTGTCTTTGAGAAGGACCTCGCGGCTCTCGAGGACATCCGGGTTCATGCGCCTCACCTAGCTGCTTTGCATACCGTGCATACGGATAAGGACGTCCTACATCGCCAAATGCAGCTTTCCAAGCGCTGCGTCGGGGCTATCACTATTCCTGCTGGCTCAGTATGGCCTTACAAGTGGATCGCTAAGGTCTGGGAGAATCTCATTGGGAACAAGAAGATCAACATGCAGACCAACACGCCCGTCGAGTCTATTGAGGACCGCGATGGCGAGGAGTTCGCGGTAGTCAAGACAAAGCGTGGAAGCATTAAGGCCAAAAAAGTAGTCCACGCCACAAATGCTTGGATGGGCTACCTTCTTCCCGAGATGCAGCCGTTTGTCTCTCCTGTCCGTGTCAACGTTGTGCACTGGGCCGCCGACAAGAATGGCCAGTCGCCATTAGGCACCGCTCCCGAGTACTCCGTCTGGTACCGCTACGGTCGAAAGGACTATGACTACCTTATTCAGCGTAAAGACGGAGGAATTATCACCGGACGCGCCTGTACAGGCCGAACCACCACTGGTGATGACACTATCACCGACCTGTCTCCCCAAGCTCATTTGCGTGGCTTCCCCTTCGAAGCCATCGCTAACCCCAAAGCCGATGCTGCTACAAGCATTGATCAGTCTTGGTCCGGCATCGTGAGCTTCACACAGGATGCCCTGCCTTTCATTGGCCCCGTTCCTTTCGAGGGCCGGAGCCATCAGTTTGTCTGCGGAGCATACCATGCCACAGGAATGATCAAGGCTTTCCGCTCATCGGAGGCCGCTGTATCCATGCTCTTAGGAGACGATCTTCCCAAGGCCTTTCCCACTTCCTTGTTGCTGACGGAGGAGCGCGTTAGAGAGCTGCGGAGGTCTTTGGATCGCGGCACGTACCCCGTGTACCGGGCAGTTGCGAAGATGTAATAGAAGTAGGAGGGTGAGACAGTAACTAGGCTACTGGCATATGCAATGGCTCTCATTTAAAATAGATTATGCTTGTATTATCTAAGTGAAGTAGGAATTGTGCATATACAATGAACACTACTCCGCTTCAATCAGCTACTTCCCAATTTGCCCTGGTAACTGTTTTGAGGCTCTAAGGAGCTACTGATTGGAGAACACGCTAATCAGTGTATATTATAGGAAGGATAATAGAGGGAAACATACATACATACATGTAAATATACATATATAAATACATGGATACATACACAGATAGAGACACACTTAATGACGAAAACAAATTGGAAAGGGCATATCGTATGACACGCACAAATACCCATATCAGTACACAGACAATTACACAATTAAATATATATATTTTAGTATTAGCCTTATAGAAGTTGTCCCATATTCACGTGAATCGACTTCGTCTGCGTGTAAGCCGCCAGACCAGCCTCTCCAAGCTCCCTACCGATACCACTTTGCTTCACACCGCCAAAAGGCACTCTAGGGTCCGAATCATTAGAGCTGTTGACCCAGACCATACCGGCTTCTAGCCTCGCAGCCACTCGGTGCACGCGCTCATAGTCTCTTGTGAAGATGGCAGAACCTAGGCCATACGAGCTGTTGTTGGCCAACCGGACAGCCTCGGCCTCATCCTTGAAGGGGGTGATAGATACGAATGGGCCGAAAACCTCTTCCTGGAAGATAGTCATGTTTTCTGTAACATTAGAGAAGGTAGTAGGCTCAATGAAGAAACCTTTGCCTCCCTCGTTCTTGTAGGGCTTTCCACCCGTCACAAGCTTAGCACCGTCCTTCTTGCCGGACTCGATATAATCGAGGATCTTCTGATACTGTGCTGAGGTGATCTGGGGGCCCTGGAAAGTGTCATCCTCCCACGGGTCTCCGACTTTGTGCTTCGAAATCTCATCTGTGAACCGGGAGACGAAATCGTCAAGAACTTCTTGTTGGACTAGGAGTCGGGACGTAGCTGTGCAAATTTGTCCCTGATTGCCGATGATGCCCCCATGAGCCCATTTGGCAGCCTGATCAAGATCGGCATCCTTGAAAACTAGCAGTGGGGACTTGCCACCGGTCTCCAAGGTAATATTCTTCATTGTTGAGGAAGCTAACTTCATAACGGCCTTGCCTGTGAGGGTGGACCCGGTAAACGCTATCTTGTCTACACCGGGATGCTCCACGAGAGCAGTCCCGGCCTCACGTCCGTAGCCGTTGACAACGTTGATGACCCCGGGAGGAAATACCTTAGCCACCAAGGTAGCTAGGTAAAGAATAGACAAAGGGGTCTGTTCGGCAGGCTTGATAATAACTGCGTTTCCACAAGCCAGCGCTGGGCCTAGCTTCCACGCCGCCATGGACAGTGGATAGTTCCACGGGATGATCTGGCCGCAGACACCAATTGGCTGCTTCAGCGTATAGGCAAATTTGTTGGAAGTCAGCGGAATAGTCTGGCCGTAGATCTTGTCAGCCCAACCGGCGTAATACCGGAGGGTAAATGCGACCTCGGCCACGTCCTCCGTGAGGGACGTCTGGTATGGCTTCCCATTATCCCAAGTCTCTAACGTGGCGAGGATTTCCTTGTGCTCCTCAACCAAGTCAGCAAACTTGTGCATAAGAGCGCCGCGGTCGGAACTGGCCATGGTGGACCATTCGCCATCAAGGGCGGCACGGGCGGCCTTGACGGCCTTATCGATGTCATCTGCTGAGCCAGCTTCGACAGAAGCAATTTCCTGCTCGTCACTTTTTCGAACACGTCAATTAGCGGCAGGGTTACAGGAGCAACAATGAGTTGTACTTACGCAGGGTTGATGCTTGAGATCTTCTTTCCACCGGTCGCAGCAACGAACTCGTTGTTGATAAACAATCCCGTAGGCAGGGTGATTTGGCGCCCGTTAGGGGCTTTCAGATTGGCTTGAAGCGACATGTTGATGGACGAATGACGAAAAGCACGATGTTGATTCGGGAGCCAAGCGGGGGTGGAAGAGAAAGGTCGCGGCAGACGTTGAGATAATGGCTGCTGTGGCGAAGGCCAGATGTGCGACGTGATCAAGTATCTCGACGCACGAGTACGCATGATTACCAAGCCTCCAATTGAAGTAATGTATTGTCTCCCGTTGATAGCAGATGCCGTCACGTCAGATCAATAGGCGTATCTGCAACGCGTACTGGTTAACTGCTGTTTGTGGTAAGGTAGTAGCGGGTTAATCCACGTAGTTCGAACTTTAGGTGTACTGACTCGCCTTCTCCGCAGTTGCAACGCCCCCGCCAACGGGCACACCATGTCTGACTCCAATTCCGATTCGTGTATTACTACGAACTCCACTGTGTGGCATGCTGGGCATTGGGTCAGGAGCAGGTTGATCCACTTAGGTTTTGGAGGGCACTAAACCTGTAAGAGAAATTTATCGCGGACTTGCTCGGTTTCTTGGAGATGGGCTTCTCCGAGTCTGGTCCAGGGGGGACATCCAACATCGAGTTTTGGGCTCTCCAAAATGTTACATTCTGTTATCTTCTTACTGACGCGAATCTGTAATTTCTACGTCGATTTGAATTGCGGGGTAAAAAGTTGCGTAAAATCTGAACTTATTCATTCTGAAAATCATCCGTAATCTTGCAACTTCCAGAGAACTTTGACTTACACGAATTCAGCAAACGGCCTCCTCATTAGTTCGTTCGTCTTCATCCTTTCTTTTCGCGATGACAAAAGTCTTCACTCTTGCTGAAGTTGCCAAGCACAACAAGAAAGAAGATTTATACATTGTGATTCGTAATAAGGTGTACGATGTCACTCCGTTTGCTGACGAGCATCCGTATGTCCCCCATTTGTCGGATGGCAAGTCATTGTTACCTCTTGCATGTTCCTGTCATGTATCCTCGCTACCATTCTAACAAAAAACCTTCAAAGTGGAAGCACGAGCATTCTGATTGATGTGGCTGGACAGGAGTGTACAGAAGCTTACGACGATGCTGGACACTCAGACGAGGCGCATGAGATCTTACCAGATCTCGAGATCGGCACAATAAGCGACTCGGACATTGCTAAGAAAGACTCATTGGTTCCGGAGGCGGTCACGAATACAATTGAACAAGCCAAAGAAATCATAAACAGTGTCCTCAAGCCCGACGTGTTCCAGGAGTTTGAGTTACAGGAAAAGACTGAAATCTCGCACAACGTCGCCATGTTAGTCCTCACTTCCTTTGGATTTCTTTGGCGAGAACCGGTGTAGTAATAACGTTGATACACGCAGATATCGGTTCAAGCTGCCTACAGAAGAATCCATCTTCGGTCTGCCAATCGGCCAGCACATATCCATAGGAGCCCTCGTCACCCAGCCTGATGGCACCGACAAGGAGATCATCCGCTCCTACACACCCGTTTCCGGCGACCACGAACCAGGATACTTTGATTTGCTGATCAAAGTCTACCCTCAAGGAAATGTCTCCCGACATGTGGCAGGTTTGAAAATCGGCGATCACATTCGCGTTCGTGGACCGAAAGGCGCCTTTACATACACGCAGAACATGGTCCGTCATTTCGGCATGATTGCTGGCGGAACTGGCCTTACGCCTATGCTGCAGATCATTCGAGCTATAGTTCGTGGTCGGCCAGACGGTGACAAAACGGAAGTGGACTTGATCTTTGCCAACGTTAACGAGGATGACATTTTATTACGGCAAGATTTGGAGCAAATTTCCAAAGAAGATAGCGGGATTCGAGTTCACTATGTGCTCAACAACCCTCCGGAAGGCTGGACAGGCGGTGTTGGCTTTGTTACAGCAGACATGATTAGCGTAAGTCCTGCTTGTTTCTACTGTCAATTTTTCCTTGGAAATGACAATGAAGCTAATTATGCATACCATCAGAAATGGCTACCTAAGCCTGCTAGCGGTGTTCAGATTTTGCTCTGTGGGCCGCCTCCCATGGTAAGCGGTATGAAGAAAATCACCGAAAACTTAGGCTATGAGAAGGCACGGCCAGTCAGCAAGTTAGGAGACCAAGTCTTCATCTTCTAGGATAGGAACCTAGGCATTAAAAATACAGAAATATCATAGACGAAAAGGTCCGCCCGAATAATGTGATGTCCCGGCATTTGTTCTTCTCATGCCCAACTATCCCTGTGAATTGACTATTCGGGTTTTTGAAAGATACATATACGTGTCAATGTCCCAACCACAGATATAATTATAAACTTCTGTATTCATCTATCAAAAAAATTGAAAGGAAGTCGAGAAAAAAATGCTTGTGTGCTTCATGGCAGACTTTACAGCGGTATAGATGAATATATGAATAAATATCAGCGAAAGGCGGCGCACAAAAGAAAGTGAATATATATAAGAAGCTATATAAGAATATTCGTAAAAACACACAGCAGAATATGTATATTTCATAAAGGTATTATCATTTGGGCCAAGGATGAATCAGCCGTCAATTAACAAAACTCGCTAGGAATTTCCTATTTGGTTTCTAGTAATAGATGAATTTCTCCGCACTCTTGCCCGCCGATGCGTCACAGAAACTTCTCCCCGACACCATATTAAGGTTCCATGGATTCTTACCATCTCCGCCCAACACAATCAGACCTCAAAGACTACAACGAAGATGTCTATGACCGAAGAAGAATGTCGCTCGGAAGACCGACCTGGCCGATCAGTGCCTGACATCGCTGAAAATGTCCTCGACCAATTCAGAATGGACGGCAAAGTTTGCGTTGTCACAGGAGCAAGCCGCGGCATCGGGGCCGCCGTTGCTGAGAGCCTCGCTGAGGCTGGGGCACATGTCGTGCTGGTGTACTCTTCTGATAATCCAGCTATGGACGGAAAATCTAAAGAAGTTTCACAGCGCCATGGTGTCAAGGTATCCAATATTCGATGCAACGTCACCGATATCAAATCAGTCGAGGATCTGATATCACGCGTCAAGAATGACTTTGGCAAGATTGACGTGTTTATCGCCAACGCCGGTGTGTGCGACCCGAAGCCGATTCTCGAGTCATCATTAGATGATTACCATGCTGAAATGAACGTCAATGTTCACGGAGTTGTGTATTGTGCCAAAGCTGTTGGTCCCTTGTTTAAGCAGCAAGGGTTTGGGAACTTCATCATTACTACGAGCATCTGTGGTAGTGTCGTCACTGTCCCGGTTGACCATGTCACTTACAACACCTCCAAGGCTGCAGCTATACAGTTTGGCAAAAGCATCGCGCGAGAATGGCGCGACTTTGCTAGGGTAAACATGGTATCTCCTGGCTGGATAGACACATCCATGAGTGAAAACCGAGCATCTGTTAACGAAGCCCGCCGCATGGCACCTCTTGGAAGATTAGGTACAATCACCCACCTCTTTGACTCAGTTTTTTCTTCTGAAATAACATCACTAACTCTTCGTTCATTTGTTAGGAGCTGTTAAAGAGCTAAAAGGCGCTTACCTGTACCTTGCAAGCAATGCAAGCACTTTTGTCACTGGTGCAGAGATCGTTGTGGACGGTGGGTATACATTAGTCTAGATCATTGACAGGAGGTTAAATGTCTTTCTGGTTCCTCTTTAATCTCTCCCAGGCCTATGTGACTGTGAGTCACATATATCGTAGCGATCTAATGCTTAAAGCCGCTGGGCAGCACGTTTCGCACTACCATCAAGACCGTACAAGAAGTGATTTGGGACGAGCTGCCATCTTCCAAGGTTTCCGTTCCTTATGTCTCGAGCCATGAGAGTGTCTTTACGCTCTTCAATCAACCCGAGAAACCCAACGCCCATTTCTTTCAACTCAGCCGCTTGTTCCTCGTTCAAGAACGGACTTTCAAACCCGCTCCAAATGTCTCTGATGTCCTCAATGAACTCTTCAGCTGTCTCACCCATGTTCGGCAGGGGTTTTCCGCAGGTTGGATCGTCGTTACAGAGCTGGATATGCCGAGTATCAAAAGGCAAATCAGGGTAGTCAATGTCGTTCTCCCAGTGTTGGAAGGAGTCTCCGAAAGTGACCATGGCCGTTACTTGTTTTGCAGCGGTATATGAAACGTGGTCAAAGCTTGTATAGGCGCAATTGGCGCCTTGACTGTAGTATCGTAGTTAGCGTTATTCCGCGGAAATGTTTTGATTTCACTTACCTCCAGCCGGAAATCGCTATCTTGGTCTTGGGGCACTTCTTGGCGTAAGCGTTCACGGCATCGCCCACCCATTCCGCGCAGGTGACAGAGCCCCCTTTCTCAAGATTCTCATCCATGTCCGCCGCGTAAGCATCCCTGGGGACGCCTTGGAATGCAACGTCGCTGTGCTCTTCTACGAGAGCTTCGCCGAAGTAGGAGCCCACCCATGTCCCAAGATTCCTGTAAGTACAACGTTAGTCTCCAAGCGCCGAGTAGAAGGTTCGCTAGCCATGCTAGCCTTTTCGGCGCAGTGGGCAATGGTATAGAAGACAATCATGCTTACCCCGTATCAAACGTGCCTCGTGCAAACACAACAGCCAGGGCACTGCATGTGGCTCCGTCTTCGTTGTTCAAGATGGGCTTCCAGCCTTCAGCGATGTCTTTCCTCACAGTTTCGTTCGCAGGTGTCGAATACGGTAACGCTAGGGTATTAGTTACCAGAGCCAAGAAAGCGAAAGGTATCATGGTGTAAATATTCAAGCAGGAGCTTGACACCTCTAGGAACAGGACTTTCGAAAATTGGAATAAGAACGAGGTCTCGGATGTCGTTTCAAAAGCTTTAGCGCTGCAAAGACGATTTGATCTGAAGCCTTTTGTAGTGTTCTTACAATACAGAAAGAGCACGTGGGCGGTTGCGAAGAGACTTATATAGATCTCCGTCTGACTATCCTTGTTGTCGAGGACGGCCGGACGTTTAGTCTTCAAGCAGCTTCGTCAATACTTTCGGTGACATGTGCTGACATCGGCCGCAATTTACCCACATATATCATGAAAGAGAGGAGTGATTTCAAATGCTCACATGTCTTTTGGTCATTCTTACTAACTCGTATTGCCAGATGACCTTGAAGCACATGGATAATCAACGAACCCTGCATCATAAACGCTAAATCCGATTTAGCGAACCGTGCGTCGTGAATACTAACTCCGATACACCAGAACTTATCTCTTAAATGCTCATTTTGAACTAGGATACCCTGTATTGTGAGTTCTAACTCCACTATCCCGCTTATAAATGAGCGTAACCTTCTAGTTGTCTAAACAAATATGGTAGGGATTTTTGGGAGGTAATTGCGCTCGAAGGGTAGTAGACCTAGTTCATATTCTGCGTACCGTCAAAAGTAGTATAGGAGCTGAACCCATCACGGATTGTTC
The DNA here is from genome assembly GCA_022814615.1 of Waltergamsia citrina. Lineage (NCBI taxonomy): Eukaryota > Fungi > Ascomycota > Sordariomycetes > Hypocreales > Bionectriaceae > Waltergamsia > Waltergamsia citrina. The sequence goes on along the minus strand of JAKLNE010000048.1, from coordinate 229,379 downwards.
GATCAAGCATTACAATAATCATCAACATGTACATGCTTAGTGTTGCTTATGCAATGAGTTGGTTTAAGCAGACTACAGATTTGCAATCAATATCCCGCCTATCGCAAAGTTCCGGAGAGGCTTACGTGCAAGGACCCTCTTGAACCTTTTCTCACCATGCATGAAGTTCTGCATTGGGCCGAACCGTCGTAATCAAGTGACGATCAACGGACCGGGATCAAGACCCTTGCAACTGCCAAATCTGGACTGTTTAATCCAAGCTTACTACTCGCGCATACATGTACACATTGACTATGAATTATTAATCATCATACGAAAGTCATTTTCATGTATTCCAAAGGAAAGATCTGAGCGCGACTTATGCTATTGTCTAATGATGTACATCACAGCCAGGGACCAATAATTGCTAAGGCGACATCATTTTCTAGATACCTGACATTCAACTACGGCTCCAGAGAAGGCATTTCCCCAAAGTAATTTGGACGTTGATCAGTACATATGTCCACGGTGATACCATTAAAAATTACATATAAACGAGAAGTCGCTCGTTTTTATTGAGGGGTACCCTTCGAAGTTGATGCGATTTTATTGCCTCAGTATATGTGAGTTAAAAGTATTAGGTTTACATGGCCTTTAAACATCAACGGCTTGCACCAAGACGCGCGATAAAATCGATCAGCCTAAGCATCAGGAATTTTAACAAATTATAGTGTCACATGTGAGTTTTTAATTGCTCTAGAAACCATATGCATGTACATCTATATCCTATTCCTCTTTATGGGCATGTGTCTCACTGACTTCCATGATGAATGGGTGGACTGTAGTATGTCTGAACTTCCTTGCAGGGACCTTGGCCTCGAAAAGAACATCAAGTTCAGCAAATGTGCGACCTTTCGGCTCCGGAAGCCTGAAGAAAGCCCATGTAGCGCTGCAAAAGCAAAGTCCAGCCCAGAAGAAGCCCGCTTTCCCGCCCCAATTCCACTCGATTGGGTTGAGCATGAAGGGGATGATGAAGCCGTTGACAATACTGAAGATGTTGTACATGTTACGAGCCAGGACGACGGTCTTGTTACGTAACCGTGTGGAAGGCATCTCGGAAACAAGAGAGTAGCAGACGGGACCAACAGTCGCGTCGTAGATGAAGGTGTACACCAACAACATGGAGCCGATTCCCCAGGACGCTCCAATGTTTTCGCCGTCGGCGTTCTTCGGTGCGAGCGAGATGAATCCGATAGTCATAAGACAGACAAACAAGGTCCAAAGACCGACGACATAGAGGCGCCGGCGGCCAAAATGCGCCATAAGCACCCACGACAGCAGCGTCCCGATAAATCCTAGGCCATATTGCGCAAGCGACATGTTGAAAGACTGGGATCCTGGCAATCCAGCGTTCTCGTAGAAATAGGTTGAGTATCCCATTAGTCCAGCTCCGCAAAGATTTTGAACAGCCCAAGTCAAGCAAGACACTTCTGTGCGGCGGAGATCCACGCCCTTGAAACAGTCTAGGTAACTAGTACCAGCCGATATCTCCTTTTCCATCTCATTCGTATGGTACATCATGGCAATAGTTTCCTTGGCATTGAATTCAACCGTTGAATCCGATGAGGCGAGTCGTTTCAGCGCATGCTCTGCTTTGTCGAATTGTCCTGTGCGGACGAGCCACCAGGGAGACTCGGGGGCTAGTATGACGCCGATGGCAATTGGGACTGGCCAGGCCCATTGCAAAGCAAAGGGAATGCGGTATCCCCACTGATCAGTACGATAATAGAGCCCTCGCAAAACTCCAGAGCCGAGGATCTGGCCCATAACCCAGCACAAATTGACGTAGGTCGTAAGGTAGCAGCGCAGAACGACGGGGCACACCTCAACAGCGTAGGTGACACACAGAGTTTGGAATACGCCGAGAGGAATGCCAATGCATAGCTCACCGGCTAGAAGTACGCCCTTGGTGGGTGCGAAAAAGAGGATGAAGATGGCCGCTGTGCACCACAGAAGCGAAGCCAACATCGTTTTGCGGTATCCTAAGCGTTCCGAGACAAACCCGTTGATGAAGAGACCAATAATCTGACCAGCATTCATAGCGTTCGAAATACCCGATTGCCACTATTCGAAAGTTAGTTCCACAAATGGCCGCTAGATATATTTGTAGGCAGTAATAAGTCTCTTGTTACATACTGCAGAAAACTTGTCAGCACGGCACGAGCCTATTTGATTGCCGAAGACTTACCAGCACCAGGAAGTTGATATGTCCCATCCGGCTGCAAATCACCATACTTCTCTCTGAAAGTAGGGTAAGCATAAAAGGAGCCCATCAGGACAACGTCGTATCCTTCCATGATGATAGCCGCGGAGAATAGGAGAGACCATCCAATGGCCTTTGGATAGAGCTTGAGTCCCTGCAAGAGGGTCATATTCTGCTCCTTCTCCGCCGCATTCTGAGCATCCGTAACAGTCTGGGCAGCTTCTTCAGTATTGATTGCCGTGCGCCTCTCAATGGCGCCGGAGGGCTCCACGTGCACGGCGCCTGCCTTCTCATCCTCGATTGAAGGAGCCATGGCCGACTGGGGAAGAAGATACGATATTAGTCTTGGGGAAAAGGACTATGATGAAGTTTCGCTCGCTAAGATTTCGAGGGGTCAGCTGAAGCCTACCTGCCTTCATCTTTCAGTAAGTGGGAGTTGTCTAGCTAAATAGTACTGGCCCTAGATGTAAACGAGCGGACGGGTAGACCCTCGGCCCGGCGAGTAATCATACCATTCGGACAATATGCGCTTGTGCTCGAAGCCCCTGACCTCAAGGGCCAATCGCTGTTCCTGTACCGGCGTGTACCAGCATGGACCAGACTATTCCCCGGCTTGATGAGCGAGATAACCGTGGAGATGGACTCTCAGAACACGCGATCGTGGGTAACAGCGCATATGGATTCGGCCCTCCGCAATACATCCCGAACAGCCTTGGCCTGGGGTGTTTGACACGGCACATGGCAGCTCTCTCGCCTCAAGCAGCAGTATATCATCGGTGGATTACCGTCTCTGGATAAGTGTCGTGGAGTGTGAGCTTAACTCCTGATTTACTGTGGAGCGGACAGGGGGGTTCTGCTGGAATCGGCACCAGTCGGTCGGGCATGGCCTGATGCTAAGCGAGATATCTCGACTTAAAAACACATACGAGACTGGTCTAGACAAGGCTTACCTGTTATGCCAGCAATTCTTGAATTATTGACGAGTTGAATTTGGGAAATTCGGAACTGCGCAACCTTAATAGCTCAAGAAATATCTGGATCTCTCTACTCATACAGGGGTTAGTAGCAGAGCTACTCTATATAGCAGCTGTAAAGCCAAAAACTCGATGGAACGAACAAGATTCTGTATTTTACTACAACAGGAGAGGAATAGCAGAGTCGGTTGGCTTTAGTAAGATTCAATGGCTTTTGCCTCATCGGTGAGAAAGGCCCCTCCTCTCAAGTGGCTCCTTTCGGTCCCGGAACAAGTTGGGGATGATGCCGGCGAGACCCTGGATCTGGGGATAGCAGAAAATGTGTCCGGTGTCGGCAACAACCTTGGCTACATTGAAACGAACTACTCGAGCCATTGCAATAGTCTACATTCAGCGACAACCAATTGGCGTTTTCGCGGCAGCATTGGCAGCTTTTAGTTAGTTGGAAAGTCGCCGTTGTGCCATCGAAACATCCCCTTTCAACCCAAAGGAAGCGTACAAGCCCAGAAACCGAATATGGATTCGCCCAACTGCAAATAATATTGCTTAAGCTTCGGCCCTTCTCCAACAACTAGTCTACCCCAGATCAGGTCAACCCCAGCAACTCTTGTTTTGTCGTCTTGGCTAGGCACTCGCTCGTTGTCGGACCTGGCGCTGCCTTCGGGCAATTACGCAGAATGGCACAGATTGCGGGGAAGAAACGGTGGAGTCTCCGTGAGCCTAAAGGCAGTGCAAGGCGGAGTTCAGCCCGTCGCACGAAGTGCGCTGAGACCCCTGGTTAATCCCGGACCGACGGTCGCGGCGCGTTGATGTTTGAAACAATTTGGGCAGCTGATCATGACGATGTTTCTGGGCAGACTGTGAAGATCATGTCAAGTTTGTATATAAAGGGACATAGCTCTCAATGATCTGTGTTGTGTAGGCACTCTGCATCCGAGTCGATCGTACACTTGCTCAATATGTACACTGAGTCCCTCGCAAAGACCTTCGGCCTCCTGGCTGCTTTGGCGACTGCCGCCAATGGTATTCCGAGCGTTGATTCCCGAGATGGTAAGCTTAACAATATCAGGCGCTCTTTTGGAGTGAAAAATTGCTAAAAACACAATTAGAGAAGAATTCGACAGCCGACTCTGATGTCCTCAAGACATGGTGGCAGCCCACAGGCGAAATCAATCCTACAGGCCGCGTACGCGACGAGAATGTCAGGCAATCGCACATTTACAGCATTCAAGTTGCTTCTGCCTCAGACCCCGACTCATTCTTCAACTCATTCGTTTATGAGACCATCCCGCGTAATGGCAATGGCAATATCTGCAAGCCCGACGACTTGACGTCCTTTTGCGACGTCGACGACCAGGTCTCGATTGAGCTCGACATTGGCGCAGACATGGCCTGGACGCAATATCTTTCAAGCGAAGATACCATTGTGAAGATCACGAGATCCGAAGGAGGTGCCGTTGACGCTGATGATATTGTCGTTCGACCTACGACGCTGGGCTTTGATATTCGCACTGAGGGCGACGACGTGTACATCACAGTGCCGTTCTCCGAGAATGGGCATCGCTTCTCGGTCGAGTTCAAGGACAACTTGTGGGAGTACCGCAATGACGGTCCCGGTCGCTACCGAAACTACGTTCAAAATGTGAACCCAGACGGCGACTGGTACGTTCCTGAGTTCAACGACAGCATGCCTATTGTCGGCATTGAGCCCATCAATGCACTCCTTGTCTTCATGAGTCCCTTCCCCGACGAAAAGTATGTGCCCGACCTCACAAAGAACACGCACACGGTTCCTGAGGGTTTGGTCAAGGACCTCACTACCGTCAACGCGTCAACTCTTTACTTTCCTCCCGGCGTCTACTGGCTCACAGGGTCCAACCACGCCATCCTGTCCAAGAACGTCAACTGGGTGTACATAGCTCCCGGCGCCTACGTCAAGGGCGCCATTCAGTATGAGAGCCACGAACTAGACCTCCGAGCGACAGGTTTCGGTGTGCTCTCGGGTGAGCAATACGTGTACCAGGCCAATACAGCGCAAAATTACGAGAATGTCAAGTCGGACAATACTTCGCTCAAGATGTGGCGCGGAGAGTCGGAGCCCGGAACGCGCTGGACGATCCACGGCTTGACCACCAATTCGCCTCCATTCAACAGCATGGACTTCTACGGCGACATGGAATCCTTCTCGGTCGATGCCTCCGACTACAAGCAGGTCGGTGCCTTCTTCGGCCAGACAGACGGTATGCAGATGTATCCTGGGTCGCACGTCCGCGACGTCTTCTACCACGTTGGAGACGACGGTATCAAGACGTACTACAGCAACGTCATCTGCGAGAGGATGACAGTGTGGAAGACGAACAATGCGCCGATCGTGCAATTTGGCTGGTACTCGCGCGACGTGTCCAACGTAACTGTAGACCAGGTCGATGTGTTGCACACGCGGTACAACTCGCAGCGCACGCGTTGGCCACGCGGTATTGTAGCCTCAGCAGTAAGTTACCTAGAGGAAAACTCTACAAGCACTGCCGACGTGACCAAACACTTGTCCGACTACACGGTCAGCAATGTGCACTGCGAAGGAATTTGCCCCAACTTGGTCGGCATCAACCCGCTTAACAACATCGATACGTTCCACTTCAAGAACATCTCGATGGAGCAGCTTGCCAATCGCACGACGGATGTTGGGCAGAGCACTTTCCGCGTCTTCACTGACCGCAATCACGGTAATCAAACGGTCAAGCTGGGCGACAACTCTCCAGACAACCTTGGGTTGATTATTGAGGACTTTTACGTTGGTGGGGAGAAGATCAGCTTTGAGAATGACAATTGGAGGTCGAATCAGCTGGGGCAGATTGACTTTGATCCTTTCTACGATGGCCGCTGGACACTGCGGTGATCTTTTCCGCGGACATAAACTAAATAGAAGTCTTTGTAAATAAAACAAGGAGCAACAGAAGCTCAATTCGAATCCGTGTCTCTTCACAGGTAGTATAATGTTAACTTTGCCGATTCTTTGCAATGAATTACATCCATCACTTATTAATGATCAACGGCATCCCAAATCCCGTCGGTCCGAGACGTGGAACCAGCAAAAACAATCCCTGGTCTTGCGACGGCATCCTTCGGGGAGTTACCAAATGTGGACTGGGCGCGATTGAGCGTCGCCGCTTTATACGATTTCTTGTAGTAATCTTCACCTACCCTGTTGACAACATCGAAGGCAATGGAGACAAAAGAGCAGCAATCTAAGCCTAAAGCAATTGCAGAATTATAGTGAAGCACGGATTAGCAAGAATGATAAAGAGTGAGTACCTAGTGCTGCAATTCATAGATCTTAAACGTGTTCGACGATGCTCAACAATACACTGTTTGAGCTATCCCAAAATCACCTACCACCATAACGATCAGAAAGAAACTCAGCATAGTTCAATGGTTAGCTTACTGCCATGCTAACGTGCGGAAACAACTTCCATCAGCATTCTAATAAATGATGCGTAGATTCCTCTATTCTTCAGACCAGGCTCTGGAGAGAAACCTTTTGATGAGAGCTTGACCTTGATGCAATGGTCCCCGTTCTTGTCATTTCCATTATTGTCAAATGTATTATCAATGATATCGGTCTTGGCTTCTGTCAAAAGTCTTTCTGGGAAAGACCCCTCACCGAGGAACTATTTCCGCTAAATGCTCCCTGAGTTAGAAGTGGCCACCTAGCAAGGCTTGACCGGAAAACTTACGAGTATTGCAACACACCTCGTGCATAGCAGGTCCAAGGGTCCACCATTCGATCAACTCATACCAAGGTGCCCGGATGAGAGCCTCAGCGATCTTCAGAAGCCCAAATCCCGACAATCCTGGATCTCTTGGTATAAAAGAGTAGGTAATATGGAGTTAGCTAGATTTTTTTTGACATGATACTTAATATCCAGAGCGTGCACTTTTGCCTATGGTTCAGAAGAGGAAGTCGCATGATATAGGCATATATAAAGCAATTGATGTGGGATTATTTTGAAGTATCTTCATCATCATGCGTGAGCTAGTAAAAAGATTAGCGAATTATTCCTTAGCAGTCGTGTAGCTATGGTCAACTGCCGTCTATTGTACTGAGTATATCACATATAATTCCGGTTTTCTGGAGCACATAGAGAAAATTACCTCTTTTAGCAGGGATTTCAGGTGCATCATTAACCAAAGGGCAATAGTTAAGGGCTCGGCTTGCGCTGGCTGTATTCGAAAAAAATTCTATTACAATTAACCACAGGACGGTAGTTGACGGGATTTTTTCTCCGCTTCTTTCTTTGTTTGGTACTGTGGTGCCAACAATTTCTCCGAGTACAAGTCGCTGCATCCGAATTCGGATGGCGGATCGAGTGACACCGATAAACTGCAGCAACAAGTAGGGTGCTCTTTTAGCCACTACGAACATTAAATAGTAGCAGGTCAAACGATAAACTGTTTATGAGAGGGAGGTTAGCCAAAGTTACGGGCTAGAAAGCACAGCTTACATCCGACTATGGAGCTCACTGCATCTTTTTCGTTCTTGTTTAGCTTGGCCTTGGCTAGTCCTGGTCTAGCAGCGGCCGTTGAGGCTCGACAAGCTTCATTTAATAATCCAATCTTGTATGAAGACTTCCCGGACAACGATGTTTCGGTCGGTCCAGACGGTGCTTATTACTTCTCGGCCTCCAACTTCCATTATAGCCCTGGTGCCCCGATTCTTCGGTCGGAGGACCTCGTGAACTGGGACTTGATTGGCCACTCCATTCCCCGACTGACTTTTGGCGATGGCTACGATCTTCCTGGAGACCAGCATTCCTATCGCGGTGGGACATGGGCATCAACTCTACGCTACCGTGAGAGCACTGGACTCTGGTACTGGATTGGATGCACCAACTTCTACAACACATGGATTTTCACCGCGGAAGATATTGAAGGTCCTTGGGAAAAAGCGGCACAGCTCCCTGGTGGAACATGCTACTACGACCTCGGATTATTGATTGACGACGAGGATACCATGTACGTGGTACATACCGCTGACGATATGGTCAAGGTCGCGCAGCTTGCGGATGATGGCCTTAGCGAAGTGCGATCGGAGAGCATCATAGATCCTTCTGAGGTTGACGCCGAGGGTATGGAGGGTAATCGCATGTATCAGATCAATGGCACCTACTATATTCTCAACGATAAGCCTGGATCTACGACATACATTTGGAAGTCAGACAGCCCTTGGGGACCTTACGAATACAAGATCTTGGTCGACTCCATTACACCTCCAATGGAAGGGGGCAACTCGCCACACCAGGGAAGTCTTATTAAAACGCCTGATGGCGATTGGTACTACATGTCATTTACATGGGCATACCCAGCTGGCAGACTTCCCGTTCTTGCTCCTATTACTTGGGGTAATGATAGTTTCCCAGTGTTTGTGACTGGCGAGAACGGCGGATGGGGGGAATCCTATCCTATGCCTTTGCCCGAAGTACCGGTTGACAATTGGCTGGGAACCTATACCTTCGAAAGGCCGTCATTGCCGCCACACTTTGAATGGAACCATAATCCAGACGTCGACAGCTTTGAAGTGGACAATGGACTCACACTATCTACGTCCAGCGTTACTGAGGACATCTACAATGCCAGAAATACCATCACTCACCGCATCCATGGGGAATATCCAGTGGGCACGGTCGAAATTGACTTCAGCAACATGGCCAATGGGGACCGGTTTGGTTTTGCAACCTTCAGGGACCAATCTGCTTACATCGGCATACACAAAGATGTCAACGGCACCTCTTTGACTGCGAAGCACAATATGATAATTGACGAGTGGTCCGGAGACCCCGTTAATGCAGGAGAGATTGTAGCCCAAGAGCTACTGGATGAAGGCGTTACGAAGATATGGTTACGAGCAGAGCTCGACGCTAGGCCAAATGGTAGTAACGATGCGGACTTTTTCTATAGTCTGGACGGAGAAGAATTTACCAGTTTTGGTGAGACATACAAGCTCTATACTGGCTGGGCCTTCTTCATCGCTTACCGGTTTGCGGTTTTCAACTTTGCCACCACCGAGCTTGGAGGGTCGATTAAGGTCTTGTCTTGGACCGTTGCATGATTCACTGATAGATTGCACAATGCTTGTCGGAAAGCCGAGGTTTTAGGCAGTTCCTTCATGTACAATTCAATCGGTCCCGCATAGGCATTGTCGGCCGAACCCGGCAGGGTCTTAATATATGTCTACATGCACTCATGCAGGTCATAGCACCCTGCAGCTCTTACTTACCCTTTTTGCTCTTCTTGTGCTACGCACCAACAATGACGCATTGGTTGCATGTGAATCCAAGCTTAAATTTTATTAAAGAACCTCTTCTTAAGTGCCTTACCTTGCTTAGAACAATTCTGTGTCATTCAAATTTCGGAGGTGATTCATCATGTCAAATCTTTCTCATTAGACGGTCAATTGCATGAACACTTTAGCTTGACTGAACGAGCCGTGGATATCACCTAGCGATATTCTAAAGTTGTAAAGCTTGTAAAGATCATATTCATATTACATGCATCTTAATCTGAAATCAACTGTTTCAGTAGCAAAACTCATACTAAGCACCGCGTTGACGACCTTCGCTGCGAGAATAAGCCGTCGACTTGACGAGACTCAAACATAGGCATTAAAAAGATGACTTTAAACTAACAGCTAACCATAGCACTGCAGACGGTAAGAGCGGAACGCCTCGAAGTCCCCACACTCTCCATCGTTCGAAACAAGTCCTTGGGTTGGCTCGGAGCAACCTTCGTCAGCCCATAGCGAGAAAAAGCATTCTTGACCGGGCTGAAAGTTTGTTGGTTAGCGGGAAATCCCCAGCTATCTTGCGGAAATGAATACTTACACCATCCTCGAAAGCACGCAAAGATCTGTACGACTGGCCATTCAACGAGGTACAAGCAATGTCGCCCTCGCCCTCAATGAAGATTGGGTCTAATTGCGATTGTTAGACACTACCCACTAGCTTTGGTATGGAAAAGGGCGTGCTTACCACTGTCTCCACAGCCTGTTCCCTGGTGAATTGTGGCATTGTAGGCGGAGAACGCCTGAGAGGCAAAGGCGGCGACGAGAGCGAGTGAGAAGCGCATTGTGACTGTAGCTAACAAATAATGTTTTCTAGGATGGTGTCGTGGGTAAGAACGTAAATTAAAAAATCCTGGGGAAAGTTATCTTTTTAAAGAAATCACGTATCAAAGAAAATGATGTTCATGTGTTATGTTGCATTGAAATATCGTTGGGATGGACTAGGATCATTGATGGAGATCGCTGACGCTGTCATGCTGACAACACAAATACAGAAGGTCAGGGAGTAAAAAGTAAGCAGCGTTAGACCTGGATGCGCTCGGGGACTCCGCGCGGACAAATGTCAGCGTGGATGTTTCAATAAAGTTTGGCAGAGACTAAGATCCCGGTGTCAATGTGGAGAACCTAAGCGTGCAACAAAAGGAGGAAGGACGAATTGTAATAAGTAAGAGTCTAGATGCACGATATGGATAGACTGGGGTAGTTGACTGCATAAGAAAGACAATAGTAGTCGGATTTTTTCTCTATAAGTGGAAGGTTGGTTTCCTTTTAGAAAACATTGCCCTTCGTCTGCTTCATCTCCGACACCTTGAGATTCCTGATGAGGGCAACCCAGATGAAGCCAAGCGCCATTATCGCCGTACCAGCAGCCAGCATCCGAGTCTGGGCGTATCCATATGCCTTCTGAATAGCGATTCTCTCAGCACTGCCCTTGGAATAACCAAGCTGAACCTCGATATCGCCGTAGATATCTGCAAGATTCTCTAGCGCACTTTCCGGGAGATACCTCATTAAGGCCTTCTCAAAGACATTGGTCCAGATTGTACCAGAGATAGTGTATCCAATCGAGCCTCCAGCAGTACCCGTGACGTTAAGCATAGCTAGAGCGGCAGCCACGTATTGATGGTCGACAGCCGCGAGAACTGCCAATTGCATGCATATGGTGAAGACGCTTGCGCCGACCGAGATGAATATCTGAGTCATAACGATATACCCAACGTATCCATTGGGCTGTCGGAAATGGATCATGAGACCCTGTCCAAGAATATAGATTGGGAGGCCAACCCATAAGAGCCATTTGAAGTAACCAGTCTTGCGAATTCCGTATCCGATAATAAAGAGGAGCACACCAGATACGACGTTGAAAGTGTTATCGATGTAGCCAGCTTCAGCAACAGACAGGTAATTAACCACACGGAGGAACGAGGTAAAATAACTGTTCCAGCAGTAGTATGAGATCTGATAAGTGAGATCCAGAAGACAGGCACCCACGAGGGTTCTATCAGTCAAGAATCGGAATTTTAAGAAAGGTACTGGGGCGAGATAGAGCTCATGCAATGCGAAGCCGACCAGCAGGACAAAGCCGATAACAATCATGGCGATGATGTAGCCTGTAGACCACCCGTTCGGGGCCGATGAGGCGATGTTAAAGGGCAGGAGGAAAATCACCAGGCCGGCAGCGAACAAGGACACGCCAAGAGCTGTTGACAGGGGATTAGACTTGGTGTAGTTGAAGACGGAAGGACCCTACTCACCATCGAACTCATAGATATAGTGCAAGACACTCTGAAGAAATGTTCTTCCGCTTGGTCCTTTCTTCAGAATATCATCTCTCTTTGCTTTACGAAGGTTGATCTTGAGCAGCAGGTATAGGGGAAGGCAAATGACCGGGGTGAGGAACGCGTAAATGCCAAAACCCCACGGCCAGCCAACATCGTAAAGCATCTTTTCAGAAGCGTACGACCCAGCGAAGGCAGAGATCATGTAAGGTGACGAGGTAAAAGCAAAGGCGAGTGCTCGGTTCTTAAGGTGCGTGGCGTCGGCTGTCACAACGTCGATGCTGTAGATGAGACCAGTGAATCCGACTTGGTAGAAAACCTAATTAGCTCAAGTCAGCAGGATGACAAATTTGGAGACGCTCTCGGAATATACCCACGTTGGCAGCACAGTAGACAGGCAAAGTTTTGCTCGTCGCCATCAAGATGAGTCCAAGGTCGGCGAAACCAACCATGACCAAGAATCCCTCAGCTCTACCCCAAAGATCAAGAAGTTTAGCTAAGGGGATGAAAACCGCAGCGGTCATGGAGCTGGCGATAACATCGATGACGGTGAGGAGAGAGTGCTCTCCGAATGAGCTGGTGACATTGGGGATGAAGTTGCCAACGGTGGCGCCTTGGAACGCATTGAGCAAGTAGACGAACCAGATGCAGATGAAGAGAGTAATTAGAGATTTCTTCGTCCACACTAAAGTGATTGCTTCCATATCCCGGACACCTTCAGTGAGCTCTTCATTGGGAAGTGCATCGTTGATGTCCTCATCTTGGGGCGTCTTTCCGATGGCATTTTCTCTATCACCATCGCTGCCTGCGTTCGTGATAGCAGATGGTTCAGTGCCAGCCAGATTGCTGTCGTTCCGCGCGAAGCGCTCCTTTAGACCTTGGAGAAGCTCCATTGTTCGAGAAAGTCATGTATAACATAGACAAGAATGCAATGCAAAATGAATCAGGCGTCCCCGACCCTTATACATCAAGCGACCACGCCCCAACTCATGATCCTGTAAAATCTTTGACAGCTAGTGGCATGGTAGTCAGGAGGGTCTGGACCACTTTTCACAACGACTATTGACAGCCAACGAAAACTAGAAGTCCACGATTCTGCGCCATCGGAGTCCTTACGGAGCAGAGCGGATCAGATAAGATCAAACTGGGCCGACCCACAACTGAATCGGCACTACGGCACCGAGACCATGAAAGAATCTGCAGCGATTTCCGGAAGTTCGGCACACTCCATGAGGCCATATCTGACGCCACTTCGATACCTACGATATAAGGACCTCTATGAGATTCCTAGCCCCCGGAGCTAGCTATATTACAAGATGTGACTTGCACGATGCATTGAGTAAGCGATTCTGGCAGATATCTAACGGATCAGATAAGATCATAAACCTGGCAGCTATGATCAAGAAAGGTCGAGTGATGTTGCGTTTGGAAAGTTTGGCAGCTCTTCTACTGTTCTCGTTCATGATGCTCCATTTTTAAGCGCCTCTTCGATGCATTAGCTCCAATGCCAAACCAGGCTCTTCGTGTCCGCGATTAAATCTGGGTCTCGGTATACTTTCGGTCGACAAATGTCGTAGAATCGTGAAAACAATTTCAGCCGCCAATCTCTCCGGTCTAGACTACCCTGGTGTTAAAATGTGCTCACGTTGGCTTGGCTGAGGGAAATGTTTGATCGGGTCACAAGGGCATCATTTGAAGCCCAGAATCCAAGTTTTTCAATGGTCTAGCTTTCGCAGTGGTTTGATAAACAGAATCCTGAGGCACTGAGAAGGACCCCTGGTTTTTTTTTTTTTTTCCTTCACCACGAGGCGGGCGCTAACAAAGCGCCGTCATCGGATCCTCTTGCTGCGGCAACCTCTCCCTCTAGTAACGCGTCGTCCCAACGCGATCATCGAAACTGGCAACGACGTGAGACTGCGCAAAACTCGATCAGCATCTATGAGAAGCCATAAGCAGGAATTTCAATAGTTTCCAGAACGATTAGGTTCCAACCAGGGAATATTCACCCTCATTCCGTACACAATGTCAAGTCCTCGTTCGCGTGCTTCGAAGTAGAACCTCGATATCACGTGGGCGGCTCTTCGGGGATGTTCGCTCCAACAAGCCTTGGCTTTAGTGTACAAGTCACGATGAACCTCTCCACATGCTGGAATCTTCCATAGTCGGCTCACAGCTGTCCAAGTACTTTCACAGTGAAGCTTGGAGAAGCCCCGAAGTATCCTAGAATGGAACCACAGCCACAGAGAAGAACCCATCGCGCATGCACTCCGTGTCGGTCTGTATCTCCTCTCGACAAAGGATAATTACAGGAACAGTGTTTTGACCAGCCGGAAAAAGGTAAAACGTCTCGGCGAGCACCCTGAATGTTCGTTTTTTCCACGCTTGGGACAACTATGTTTGTACAAGGCTGTTGAATCCGATTCGTCGGACACTGCAGCAGATATATCAGGTATCGTAAATTCATCCCCATCATGCTTAAATAGCACCCTATTGATACAAGTCTAGCATAATAGAATGACTGTGCTTAAAGATAGCATTGCTCAGGTGCTCAGAGACACTAAGGTGAAGCGTGGAATTCCAACAGCGGTTCCCCAAGGAGTTCTAATTTAATATCGCCATATCCGTTTCCTGGTAGATTACTAGGACTTACTCTTCCATCCGAGCCTAATCTTGGAGGATCTGCTATGAGAGGCTCAGTCCATTCGGCAAACAAATCGACAGCGCGGAGTCGCTCAGGGGGTGTCGTGGTTGCGAGCACTATGTTCTGGGCCGTTGTAAGTGCAGACCCCCACGTGTCGTCGCAGGTCACTGTCATCCCCAGTGCAATAGCCGCGTCCCTCATAGTTCTGGCTTTTGTGAAGCCACCGACGCGAGAGGGCTTTATGTTTAAACCAGTGATGCCCTGCTGATGTGCAGCAAATAAATCCGAGATGGAGACAACACCTTCATCAAGCAGAACTGGCAAGCCAGACCGCCGGCCAACCTCAGCGCAATCCTTGAGCGCACGGCAAGGTTGCTCAAGGCTGACTATTGTGGCGCCAAGGGCTCGAGCGAATATAAGCGCTTGTTCCAATGTCCAGCCGCCATTAGCATCTACCCAGAGATCAACATGTTCTGGCGCAGCCTCTCGAATTGCTTTCACGCGCCGGGCATCAGCGAGCGGATTGTCGCCTGCTTTTAGTTGCATAGCTATGGCGCCTTGGGCAAGCTCGCCCTCGACTTGGGCAACTGCATCTGCCACATCGCGAATCCCAATGACAGAAAACCCTTGCGGTCGCTCGGTAAGAAATCCCCCCAGAAGAATGGGTGTCGGCAGCCCCGTGGACTTTCCAAGAATATCCCAGCAAGCCATGTCAATGACCGCCTTAGCAGCCATAGCTCCCATCATGGCACGATCCAGAACACCAACCACCGTGACCGGAGCTAAGGGATTGAGACCAATGATTTGGGGACAAAGCTCTTCTAGTGCGGCCAGCTCCCCAGTGAATGAGCTAGGAAGATAGTTGCTCCCAAGGGGCGCGGTCTCAGCCCAGCCGTCAATACCAGTGTTGGTACGAATGCGAACAACTATGGACTTCTGACCGCTGGAAGTCCTACCGTGGGACATAGAGTAAGCACCGTACTTGTAATTGGCATTGTAGCTGAACACGGTAACGTTTTCGATCTTCATCTTGAAGCTAGCGAATAAATCGTGTAATTTAATTAGGAAAGACGATTATTTATGAAAATGAGAAGCCTAGAGGATTCCCAGAATTTCAATGTCAGATAGTCGGTTATTAGATAGTGACTGGTGTAACTATGTTGGTGACGTGAGCATCTTTATATCCAAGTGAGACGCAACCAAAACGGACCTCTCCGAGCTTGGCCCAACGCCCAGGCGCTGTCTAGACCGGTAAGACTTTCTGAAATTGGTCTAGCCTAAAAGCTCCAGCGCTTTAAATGCGGGGTTTCAATCGTAAGTTGATTCCCTATTAGTATCTGGGGAAGGGGCTCAGAAGGAAGAGAGTTGTGTGTTGGTGGGGACGGGAGCAAGTCGCCGTCCATGTGACTCGGAGCATTGTAAGGGTACCCAGCCTGTCATACACTCGTCTCCCGACATGATATTTTCAAAGAAAGTGATAACTCTGATGTATGGTTATAAAATCTATCCGTTTGCTGCACACTCTCTCGATTTGTGGTTCCGCAACAACATACCATTGTGAATGCTATTGGCAAGTTTAACCGGTCGTCACTCACCAGCCCCGCACGGCACCAGTAATTTCAGACTACGAGTCAGCGAAGAGCTAAGTCCCGTGGCTTAAAATAGAATAGCAGCTTCGCTACAAGATCTTACGAGTAGCTGTCAAACAACATTTGCCAGTTTACTTAACGGCAAGCTTGGTCACAGTGTATTCCTTGAGCAGAATTCCGGGATCTTTCGAGTGCCACCTAATACACACAGACTTTACATCGATTGTAGCACTTTCTAGCCTGAAGTTAGCAAAGGAATTGGTCAAGGATTGCTCGAAGCGGGTTGCAGTACACACGTGGATGCGTCGCTTGCTGGTAGTACTTCCAGGGCATAAGAACGGACTTTATCCTTCATGGTTGGAAGCGGAGATTTTGGCATGGGATCTGCCTGCAAGATTGCGCATAAGTACGGGGCATTGTGCTACAATGCTGCAGCCACCCAATGTATGGCGCTTGGCGTTGAACATGTATGGTTTGACAAGCACCCTTTATGGGAAGTCATGACAAACGGTTGTGCAAATTCGTACCAAATGCATTTTGAGAAACCCGCGCCAGGAATCATGGAGGATGTACCATCTCGCCACAGGGGTTTTGCGGCTGCTCTAACCTCAAGGACTTGAGGATCGCCAGTGCGTTGGGGAAAAAAAAACTAGGCTTGAATCTTACAGCAAGAGAAACAGCTATAAAAGCCTTTGAG
This sequence comes from Waltergamsia citrina, assembly GCA_022814615.1. Taxonomy (NCBI): domain Eukaryota; kingdom Fungi; phylum Ascomycota; class Sordariomycetes; order Hypocreales; family Bionectriaceae; genus Waltergamsia; species Waltergamsia citrina. Next base: position 212,620 of record JAKLNE010000048.1, on the reverse strand, counting down.
AAAGAAGGCAAAGGTTTAACTGGGTAAGAGCCCTGGGTATGAAATCTAGATGTTGCCCTTGTCCACTTACAAATTCTAAACAGAATAAGGCATGGAATAGGCGAGGACTACTGTATGATATATCATCTAGTAAACCTAAGCCTACTAGACGCGAATCCTACATAACGTATTCCCACATTGCACAATGATTGACATGTTGTCCATACGCCTCCTGATCTGCGCTCGCTTGCAGTCCGAATATCAGAATCATGCATTAAGAGCGGCGCAAGTACTATGCCTCTTAGAGTCTTAGTAGTGGATCTACTCCCCGCAAGCTGGAGAAACACGCGGAGTCTCCACCGGCAAGGCAACTTCTCTCCTCGCCCATAGCCGTTCATCGCTTTATTACCCTTTTCGTCCATACAGTCGCGTCGGCACTCAGCTTCTACTCTCTTCTCCTTTGTCCTACCATCTCGCATGAGAATGCACCGACATTTGAGGGAATTCGGTGGGAGCAATCATGTCCAAGACGCAGCAATTTACTCTCAGCCTCCACTCTTCGGCTGACGACCCCCTGGCGCTGGCGCTGCGGCGGGCCTGCGATCGCTGCAGGAAACGTAAAACTCGCTGTGATGGTCGAGAAACGTGCAAGACATGCTCCAAAGCTGGGGTCAAGTGCTCTTATTTGACGGCCCCAAAACCACTGGGGCGGCGCCCGCGCAACCCTCGGCCTCCAAAGGAACCTAAGTCAACTTCTGGTTGTGAACAATCGGAGACTCCCCTCAGCTTTCGAACGCAAGAGTCTCCCAGCCTCACTCCGGTCAGCCCCGGAACCTCCACAATCCCAGATGACAGGTCCGAAACGGAGTCGTCTCGCCCGCAACCTCCTGCCGAGGTCACGACTGCCTGTTCGGCCTTTATCCCTCCGGACCAGTTACCGAGCCAGCTAGATCTAAGCTTGAACGGACCCAGCGATTGGACGATCCACACACCAAATTTGTTCTCATCCTTAATGAATGGCGGGTTACCTTTCGATGGTACGCTCGATGCATCATGCTCCATCACCCAGCCGCTGCCGCAGACCTGCCACGAGTCTGTGGGTTTTAGTGGTGTGGATTCTGATGTGTACTCTCTGGGTAACGACATCAATCAGCCTCCGCAGGACGGCAGACTACCTACAGTTTCATTCCTGCCATACGTGAAACTATATTTCGAGAGGTTGTATCCCGTTTTTCCGGTGTTAGAGAAGGAGAAGATGCCAAGCGAGGACACACCCGACAACCCCTTCCACACATCTTGGGACCAATATGCCCTGCTTAGTTCGTTAGCTGCTGCCACTACGGTTCAATTGAACATTGTTGGATCATCTTCTAAGGGTATCCCTCCGGACTGTACCAACATCTGGCACAATCCAGCATTCTCGAGTAATGACCAATCAGCCGGCTTCTACTCTGCTGAATTTTGGGTTGACCAGGCACTCGGGGCACGGCGCAACTGGGATTTTATGAGCGCTCCAACAGAAGCAACTATCATGACGTCTTTCTTCCTCTATGTCTATTACGGTAATAGGTACCAACCACGCAAGGCCATGTACTACCTAAGAGAAGCCATTGGGTTTGCGATTGCGATTGGCTTAGATGACCCGGATACGTATCATGACTTGAGCTCCAGAGTGGCCCAGCGGCAATGTCGGCTGTTTTGGCTTCTTTTCGTGACAGAGAGGTGAGTCGAGCTGATTCAACCACCAGGCCTTCGGGAGATGATTGACAGCGTACTTCAGATCGGATGCTTTGCAGTACAAAACCAGCGCTATGCTGCGATCTTCCATCGAGTTGCCGCGAATATTTGAGTCGGACAACCCAAAGCTTATCTACGGCTTCGTAAGCCTTGTTAAGCTCTTCAAATCAGTTGACGACAAGTTCCTCTCCCTCTGGAAACGCAGCAGTAACCCCAGCTTTGGTCAACCATCAAAGCAGCAACAACAACAACAATGGCAACAAATCTTTCGTGCTGCACTCGCAGACCAGAATGCTGCCAGCGTCTCCGAGATTGTCGAAGTTCAGAGGTTAGATATTATTCTCACGCAGCAGTGGCTACATCTTCTAGCATGGCGGCTACAGAGTGGCAAAGCATTAGGGAAGAGTGATTCATCGTCTCAATGTGCAAATGAGGGGAGCCTAACAGGAGGAAATTCCAAATTTGCTTTCACTATCTCGAGAGATACGTTGCAGACCATCACAAAAGCTGACCGAGGAGCGTTAGAGTCTCACGGCATCGGCGTGGTAAGCTTCATCAATGTTTTCCCTACGAAATTCCAAGTTGCACTAACAGGAAGATGGCACAACAGGAAACCAAAATATTTGAAATTGCGTGCTGCCTATCCGATGTTCTCCGAGGCTCCCCGCGGCTTACTCGGGATACCATTTCGATTGGTCATCAGTATTTACATGGGTTTCTCACAGTCTTATCTTTCTTTCGGAATCAGGAATCCTCATACCTACAGCCACTATTAGCCAGGGCAACTGAGACGTTGAATGCGGAGCTCTACGTGCCTTCTTCATTGCCATATATAGCTGGTGTACCTACAGAAGCCTGGCCTGGTGCTATCAGTGAGCTTGAAGGGGAGGAACAGCGCTGCGAGCTTATGACACCTGGGCTACTGCCACCTTGACCTCTGGGGGAGTAGCTTTCTTTAAGTCAAATCCATAAGGTTCCCCGGATGAGACGAGCTCTCGGTACATGCTTACCCCTATTGAATTCAGACTATCCAGAATCAATGAAAGCTCCGGAAAGATCGAGCTATTGTTACAACATCACGAAACAGCACACGATGAGATATCAACACGACATACAGTAAAAAAAGAGGAATAGGAGTCTTCAAGTCTCGCTCAGTTAAACTATAGGAAACTAGTAATACACCAGTACATTCGCAGTCCTAGCATTATAATCCCAATCGAACACAGTCAAAGGATCTAACCGATTCTGTTGGCGCAGGTCCAGCGCTCCATAGGCGGCACGAAGGAATTTGAAGCCTCGGTGGCGGGAAGCTCGCCATAACTCCGTACGGAGGCCTGGGAAGCCACAGATCCACGCTTGGCGTGCTCAGGGCGCTGCTCCAGGACGCGCTTGGTAGCCTTAGAGGCTGGAGAGATGTTGAAAGTGCTTCTATGAAAGAGATACATGTCAGTACGTTGCTTGGTGTGGTTTGGTACTACGATTCTTACCTCAGACCCATAGTGGATAATTTATTGGCTATTTGAAGGAATCAAGATGATTTATAAGCTTTTGTTTGTGATTAGATTTGGAGTTTGTTTTGATTGACGTCGATTGTGTTGTTGATGGTACATATGTACGCTTGGTTTCGCCGGGGCCCATCTGGCACTTATATAGACATCGGTGGCGAGGCTCTATGCCTTCTCACGTCCCTAAATGATTACATCTCTACCAAAAAGGGAGTTCTCTTATCACACTGTTCGCATGACGAAATGCAGCCTTCAGCAAGGGGGGTTGGCCTGCCTTTGCGTGTGCAACGAGCAAAAGATTCGAAAGGGAGCCTTACAGCCAACAGCCATAACAGTACGTAAAAGAGCAGATCACGAAAGAGCAGCCACGTCAAACAGCACTTCGCCACTGAAAATGACGTCGCTGTCCAAATGATTGCGGATGCCGGGCGTGGTGGTTAATATACGCAAGTCAATTTATCCAACGGCAGAGCTCAACAGCAACCAATGGGAGACGCCATATCGCCGCCTGCCTGGTAGAGTCCAAGGACCCTCGTTTTGCCACCCCGGCAAGGGTCCAGGGTCCAATACAGATAGGAATGTCAGCTATCGCGTGGTCTGGTAGGTGATTTACGAGTTTGCCTTTTGGAGGAATTGATCGACTGGATTCGACCGCCGCTGATGCTCACATGATGGAAGTGACGGCATCAAGGCAGAAGCATATCATGAAGAGAAACTGGTCCCGATAGCATCTAAGCCACTTAACAAGGCTACATTGTATTTGATTACAAGGCTTGACTTGATATAGTGCTGAATCTTCTAGAGTAACCCGAGAGCGTCGTATAGACAGACATGATGACAACTAGAATGACGAGATGATGGCTTCAACAAATTCATCTATAAGGTCATTTTGCACATTGGAGGCGCGGCTCCTGGCCATGGCTAGCTCAAAGGCTCCCAGTTCTCTCTCACAACATCAACAATTACACCGTGGTCCTCATGTTGCTTCAGCCCGCTCACCACCACCACAGCCACAACGCCCTCAATACCTCGGACTCTAATTGGTACCGCCCCTCCATGGATGGCATACTCGCTTGCTTGACTCCTTCCCAATCCGAATTTGGCTGCGAAGGCATCCTCATCGCCGTCATACTTGCAGTGCAGGAACCATGTGCTCGCGCCCCAACGAAGAACGCTCCGACGCTTCCGTTGGACCCATAACTCGTTGTCCGGCACGACACCGGATCCCGTCGTAGTTTGGAAAACTATGAGACCGCTAGCTAGGGAGATGGAGATTAGAGCTGGGCGAGGGTCTGGTGACAGGCGCGCGTGGAGGAGGTGGCCCAACTCCCAGGCGTCAACCGTAGTGAAAGAGTCAAAGATAAAGCAGTCACCCTCAGCGATGAGAGTCTCGACCTAGACCGGGCGTTAGTAAATAAGTAGATATTCTAGTAGCATTGTCGACACTCACATCACCAGGGGGCGGTGTGATCTTAACCTGCCCGGGGGTAGGATTCCGTAGCGCGGCAAGATCGGCTTCAAGGCCGGCGCCCATAGGGCTGCGGCGGCGGAGGACTTTGACGGACATGACGGCGTTGAACTAAGCCAACGTCAAAGACAACGGTGAAACGCTACCACCTTAGTCGCTTTATTTTGTAGCTTTTAAAGTTCAAGAAAAAAAAAAGTTTTTCCACCTTCAGCCTTCCCTGCTATGGATCTACCTCCCCCCTGTGGGTTTAGGTTCATGATTCGTGCCCTCTACGGTGCCAACGGAGCCCACGTAGCTTCAAAGCGGGGTCCTGAAGACTTGGGGGAGATGTGCCGGTGAGCAAGGGGGGTTGACTTCACGATGTTATAAATCACTGGAAACTACTTTGAAATAATCAGCAAGCTCGAGTGAGAAGGTAAGTATAGCATCCATGGTACGGAGGCAATCCTAGGAACTTCAGGGTATACAAGGATACCCTGAAGGTTCGGCGCCCTGAGTAGCGGCTTCGTTGCCCCGGGCTTACAAATCCTGAACAACTATGTTGGTGTCCATAATTGTATGAGTTTTGTGACCGTCCGGCTGCGATGATACGGCTTCCAGGCTTTGCTTAAAGGGAAAGCATCGTGAGACCTGACAAAAAAGACGGCAGACTCAACGTTGTCCAGGGTTAGGGTTATTACTCCAGAAGGCAAGCATTTTGACCAAGTGCACAATAGACGAGAAAGGAAGTTTATGTGATCATATACTCATCTGCTGCCAACGCAAAAAAAATCTACTCATGATTCAAGATGCCTACGAGCCACATTTCCGGCACTTTTCGGCAGAAATTTTCGAAGAAAACGGGTATTGAGTGGAGGACGTCGAAACGGCAGACGGCGACAAACGCTCCGACGCGGCTAATTTTGCCGTCGCCGACCGCTTGCCTAATTCTCCACATTGAGGGGCAGATGGAGGGGCACCAGGCACAACGAGGGGCAGGGTTGCCGTACCGTAACCCTAAGGTGATTGACTCGAGGTGACTCAGGGACCGTGACTCTTTTTTTTCTCCAGATCGAAATTCGCAGCTTCGACGTTCATTTCCCCCGTCCCAACTCCGTTAACCCTTCCCTCGACATCTCACAATGCTAGATCTCGAAGACTTCATCGCCGAGCGCGGCGGCAATCCGCAAAAAATCAAGGACAGCCAGACCCGTCGCGGCGCCTCAGTGGAACTCGTCGACGAAGTCATTGCCCTCTGGCAAGCAGCTCGCCAAGGTGAATATCTCTCTTCGACTATCAAGGGTTGATAGCTTGTCATACTAAAAGTTTCTTCAGCTCAATACAAGGCCGATCAGACGGGCAGCGCTATCAACGCCCTACAAAAGAGCATTGGACAAAAAAAGAAAAACAAGGAGGACGCCGACGATCTACTTCTCGAAAAGACACAGCTACAAGCGCGAAAGGAGGCCGAGGTCGAGGCTGCTGCAGAAGCACGAGTTACTCTCCAGAAGAAGGCTACCTTGGTCGGCAACTACGTCCACGACTCTGTGCCAGTTGCCACCGATGAGGCCAAGAACGAGGTCATAAGGACATGGTCACCAGAGGGATTTGATGCCTCCCACAAGAAGCCTCTCTCACATCATGAAGTTCTGTGGATGCTTGACGGATATGACCCTATCAGGGGTGTGAAGCTCGTTGGACATCGTGGATACTGTTTGACAGGTTATGGCATGTTCTTGTACGTTCTGCCTCAGGGTCGGCATAATGCTTTCAATTACTTACATGGACTTTTATAGGAACATGGCTTTGATCAACTATGGCGTCGAATTCTTGTTCCAAAAGGGTACAACATCCTTTCTATGAACGGGTTATAGGATTTCAAGCTGACTCAAATCCCAGGATACACTCCGAACCAGCCCCCCTTCTTCCTCAATCGCGATCAGATGGCCAAGACAGCACAGCTTTCCCAATTCGACGAAGAGCTCTACCACGTCTCAGAAGGTGGCAACCCCGAGAACGACAAGTACCTGATCGCCACCAGCGAGCAGCCGCTCTCTTGCCTCCATTCTGAGGAGTGGCTACAGCCATCGCAATTGCCCATCAAATACGCCGGTTACAGCACCTGCTTCCGCAAAGAGGCGGGCTCCCACGGACGCGATGCATGGGGCACCTTCCGAGTGCACCAGTTCGAGAAGGTCGAGCAATTTATTTACTGCAAGCCTGAGGAGAGCTGGCAACATTTTGACGAGATGATTGCTATCTCTGAAGAGTTCTACAAGTCGCTTGGCCTGCCGTATCAAGTCATCAGCATCGTTTCAGGAGCTCTAAACAACGCTGCTTCTAAGAAGTACGATCTCGAGGCCTGGTTCCCCTTCCAAGCCGAGCACAAGGAGCTGGTCTCTTGCTCCAACTGCACTGACTTCCAAACTCGAGAGCTGGAGATTCGCTACGGCGTCAAGAAGGAGAAGGCCGCTGGAAAGGACAAGGCCGCTGGAGGCGGAAGAAAGGAATATGTACACGCCCTCAACGCGGTCAGTCAAGCCCTACATCTCACGTTACTATTTCGCGTAACCTTCAGCTAACTGTAACAGACTCTATGTGCCACTGAGAGGACAATGTGCGCGGTATTGGAGAACTACCAGACGGAAGAGGGCCTGAACGTCCCCGAGGTTTTGCGCAAATACGTTCCCGGTCAACCGACCTTCCTTCCCTTCACAAAGGCAAAGCCTGGGAAAGAAATGGATCTTCCGACTCGGCCAAAGGGACAGTAAGGAGAACTACATGCGATTTCTATGTAGTCAAGCTGTGGTCCATTATAAAAGAAAACGTGTTCGTCATTCAGACTTTGGGATACTTTTTTCCTGAGCTATTTGCTCTTCCTCACCCGAGCTACCCGCCTCCGTTTTCCTGACGTCTTCTTGTTTTGTCAAAACTTTATGGGAAAAAAGGGTTCCAGCCATTCAAATTTCACGAATAAACAAAGTTGATGAAGAGATCCGGAGATACACTACTTTATGTTGATATACTTGCTCAATAGAAACATCTATCTTCGCTACGTATGTTTCTGCCCTGTGTCGAGTTTCTAAGATCTAAGGCATTCACTCGCGACGATGATCACCAATACCAGGACCGCACTTCATATCTCTACTCTAATACTCCTACACTGCTACCAGATTATCCGCCATAAATTTGGGATCAAGGTCTCAAAATATTTCCGGAACTATTCTAGGCGTGTGCCAGCCATCATCCACCACACTCCATCCACGTTGCCACGATCGCTCCCCACGCTACCTTGTGAGCTGTTGTTGAACATCGCCTGTCGACTTTCGACCGCAGACAAGTTGGCTCTCGGTCTCTCCTGCAAGCAATTCTCTCGGTACTTCTACGATGATACTTTGAGAGACCTCGAGAGGCAATTAAGGAGAATTCGAACAGCGACTCTAAGAGATTTTCTGATACGACTGGAGCGCGATTTGAGTGCATCGCATTACTTTTGCTTTGGTTGCACCAAGTTGCATGATTTCACATCACTTCCTGGACCAACAGGCGATGATCTCTGCAGCCGTCCCCATACGAGATCGTCCTTCCCTGACAACGGGAAGGGACGTGAGTGTCCATCTGAGCCTTGTATTGCGTGGCATCATGGACGTCTTGTAATGAATCGGTATTTCTACGGTGCGCCTGCTGGGTTGCCATTGCAAGCTATCAACGTAACGGGGAGCAGTAGAATCTGGACCGATATCAACGTCTTGAACCACCACTCCTTGGATGTCACATACTCCGCAAGAATACATACGAATCAACTTGTTCTTCGGATCACACACCATCTGGAGTGTGAAGACTTGGGGAGTCTGCATTACGTCCTATGGCAAAGTCGGCATGAACTCTGTGCCCATCTAGTCACAGGGAAGCCACAAGTTTACGCTGAGGCTCGAATCAATGGCCTTACCAAGAAGAAGACCCCTATATTACCGCGCGTTAGCACTGGGATATGCACTATCTGTCTAACAGACTACGAGGTGGAAATACGTTGGCTGGAGCCAGGGCGACCGAGGAAAAGCGACCGCTGTGCTGCTACGATCTGGAGCTACCATAATTTGGGAGACTTTCGAGATCCTAAGGACTGGAGATGGCAGTCATTTAATGACAAGTACCGCCCCAACTATTCACTTCATCCAAAGATTCCGCTACGACATGTTGTGGTGCACAATTGGCCTGCAGGTGCTATTCGGTGTTGTTGGGATGAGGGACGGGCGGTTTAACTATACTATTACTTATCAAAGAAAAGAAAAAAAGACAGGAAAACATGTTTGAGGTCGCTTAGCATAAATTGGGATAAATGGCCTTAAGAAATATAATTTTAGCCATTCTACCTGGGTAATTTTTTGTTTGCTTGGAGATCAATGCTGATACAAAAATTGACAAACCAAAACGCTCTTCTAGATAGGTTGTGTTATCTATTGCACTTCTATATCATTATGTATTACTGGCATCTTCTGTTCATATGAATCGAGAAAGGAAAAAGAAGGCTATGACCTACATGTATGCTATTGCCCTGAACTCTTTCTGTCTCATTCCCATAACCTTAAGTTTATCGTGCTTTGCGCAGGGTAGGTAGGTGTGTCAGACAAGTTGTCGCAGGATTGAGGGACGGCAAGGAAAATCTGGGCGTTCCTACGCTCGGACACTTTCCTCCATGCATACTAAACATGGTGACCAATACTCCACAGAGGTGGGAACAACTCAGGCCCTTTTATCCTTGCAAGATCTACAATATCGATAATTTGGAGATGGCCTGGCGACTGGTTCTTGGTTTCTGGGGAAGAAGCGGGTGGGGAAGCCAGTAGCAGTAGCGCTGTCTCGGGAGTTTTCCACCTTTTGGGAGGGAGGCTAAGGTACACTACTAGGTAGCTGGGGCCTGGTCATTCTCATTCTTCCCAACTCTTAGCTCTCTGCTACCTTGTTTGATGAGCTTGACTCATTTCTTACCGAAAGCGCGATTCTAACTACTGTTTCTCGATTCATTCTCTATCAGCCTACCACTCGCATACCGGCGAGGATTCCATCGCCCGTCTGAGCTACCACGCGGATCTGTGACGGAGCCTCACATGGCTCCATCATGAGCAACACGGGCAGAGCATCGCGCGCTTGCGATGGCTGCCGGATCCGCAAGGTGAAATGTGATGGAGGAAAGCCTTGCTCTCAATGCGCTCATTTCGACGTCTCGTGCGTTGTGACGCCGCCCAACAAGCGTAAGAACCCAGTACGCGGGCGTCTCGTCGCGAAGGTGCGCGGCGAGGAGGGCAATTTCAATCCCGCTGCTAAGGATAGTACGACATCGCCAACTTCCACGGCGGATACCAAAGCCTCGGGCGCTGATCAGGCGGAAGCCTCGCCGAACAGTGCGCTAGATGATGGTCATCATGGACCTTCCTTGTTCGATTCATTGTCAATGTCTACTGGCTACAATACTAGCTTCTTCATGGATTTGCTACCTCAGTACGAGCAGATCGTATATCCTGTCAACCCCATTCTTACATCCAACGACATTGCTGATACCATCGCAAACTTCGGGAACAGCTATGAGGATACGGCGTTGGTCTTTGCTTTCGGCTCAATGACCATCTTTCTTGCTCGCTCCTCTGAGATCCTATCGGGGGGCGTCAGCGCCCAAATGGACGAGCTGATGCGCCACAGTCTCGAAGCTCATAGGCGAGCTGATTTGTCAATTGGACCAGGCGGCCGGCTTGTGGAGGAGCCCCTTGTGAGCTTGAAGCGCATCATGACCTGCATCTTTCTCGAGGTGACCATGATGCCCTTTAAACGTTACGACAGGAGCTTCGCTCTGATCCGCGAGGCTATCACAATGTTGCAGACTGTTAAATCGCAGAATGAGATTATGAAAAGCCCTAGCGCAGCTAGATTTCAGCGCGCCTATTGGGAAGCCTTCATACATGAGCGCTTCCTCACCATTGCCGCCGGCTATCCGAGTGTTCTACCTCCCCTGAGCACTGGCCACCCCGACCACGACCCTAGCTTGTCGCCACGGATAGAGCTGGGCTTCAACCGCTTGATCAGCTTATTCCGTACATTGGATAACTCTTTTCTAGCTTACTGGAACGATCAAGACAGCAATTCAGACCCGCCTGTCCCAGACCTAGATGTCCAATGGATCGAAAGGAAACAGGCACAGCTGGATGAAGATGAGCAAATTGTGGCGCAAGCTGATCAAAATTTGATCGATGGTGGTTACGATGCTTTGACAGAGCTTCAACACGCCGATATTTACGTTACACGGCTTTGGCTGAGGACGATTATATGGCAGCTTGCTTTGTCGCGCGGGTTGCTCAGATCAGGGCCTTTGCGCGATACCCATGAGGGATTATCACTCCATTTCCCTGCCCAGCGGCTTTCAACACAGCTCCAATTCATCGCCGGCCGTCTGGACAGTCTAGCCAACATCAGCACTCATGGCAGCGGCATCGTTCAGAAGCTTTTTGAGATCACTAGCACAATCACCGACGTTCTCGCTCTTCCTTTGGCGCACGATCAGTCACAAGCGGACATGAACACACAAGTTGAGGATGTCATTTTTCTTGTCAAATTTCTTTTTCAATTCGGCCGCATACGCGATCAGCAGAAGCAGTACCTCCGGGAGAAGCTCGACATTCTGCAGCAGCAATATCCTCTAGTTGCGGATCACGCTTTGACATAATGCAATTACGATTTTAATGGAGCATGGAATTTCAATTCATCTGGCGCGATGGGTATCTACGTGATTGTTTTAGGCAATATTGAGGAAAGATAAGGAAGTCGAATAAGCCCCGTCAAGTAATGCTATTTCTCGCTCTTCTGAATGTTGGACAGCCCATCCCAGAGGGAAATGGACTCGAAGACGACAGCATTGGCATCCCCGCCTTCCGAAAACCAGCTGATGCCGGAACAGCTGAAAGACTCAGCGTAAACAACTGTGGACAAAGCGAAACGGTCGTTTGCAAAGACCTCAAGAACGTCCCCATCCACAAAGATGCGAAGACGTAGCTTTTCCACCTCCTCTGCCTTGCAGTGGCCAGTTACGAAGAGAGTAAATGGACCCGAAACCAAGTCCTTCACTATGTCGTCTTCTCCGTTTGACAAGCATCTATCAACACGGATATCTTCCGTCTTTGGCGAAAAGGCCACCGTCGTCCGTTGCGACATGTCGGCATTGTGGTGGATGTGGAAGCCGACTTGGTGGGAGTCAGGCTGGACGATCACTACAGCCTCCATCTCCCAGCTGGTAGAAGACGCATTGGTGAGCCGGCCTATTGGACCCCCTCCAGCGATATTTGTCCAGACTTGCGGTTTAGATGTTCTCAAAGAAGCCAAATTCTTGAGTGGTCGGATTCCCAGCGTCTGGATAGTGGCATGACCGTCGGCTTCATCGATCACCTTGATAGAGGAGATATCTTTCAGTGGAGTCTGCAGCGACCGCGACACGCCCTTCATCTCCAAGAGAAAGAGCTCTCGTGGCAGAGAGAGATAACCAGTCCATCCCTTTGCCTCTCTCCTCGACAGCTTGAGCTCTTCTTCTTTGACCCATCCCCATACGATTCTTTCCCCAGTTCTCGGATGTTGATATGAGTTGGCAGCGTATAGATTGCCATGATCTAGTATACCGCTGAATTCATGAATCATTCGAGGACCGTTCTCCGTTTGGGCCAGTGATCCGGCCATCCACATAGACCACACGCAATGAGGATCTTCCTTTTCTTTCACATCACGCTTGTGGCCACCTTCTGTACCCATTATTAAGAACTCTTTTTGTGCACCATTCTCTCCCCGCAGAGTCATGAAGTTGACACACTCCCAATTGACACCGAAATCGCCATTCCAATGCGTCGGCCGCTGTAGGCCTTCTAGAATATCACACAATCTACCGAGGTACTTCCACGCTGTTAAGTCATCGCGAGCCACTGAGTATAGGAAGGCATCTGGCCCCTGGTCGACGACGCCGCCAGAAATGATGCCGTACAGGCTCGTCTCCCCGCGAAACTGGTCCATCGCGTCCCATTTCGCAAGGTACGGATCTCGGAAACCTGTCACCACTAAGTCCTCCGGCTCGCCCTCGAGGATCGGATTGAGTTTATTTTTCTGCCATGTGCGACCTCCGTCTGTGGAAGTCGCTAGCGCAAGACCGGCGCAATTTCGCGTGTATGGTATTGTCCAGTGGATCGGTAGAGCTTGGATAGATGAATATATGACTGTGAGCTGGCCCTTTTCTCCCTTGGGACCTGTCGGATAGAAGCAGCCGGTAAATATGCCCTTGTGGTCGTAAGGCAGCGATGGTGATAACACCGGCTCACTGCCATTCTGTGTCCATCGAACGCCGTCTTTGCTCGTGAAGTGGCCCCAGCAAATATCGCCCCAGTCGCAAGATTTCGGATTCCCTGTCGAGAGTTAGCGCGCAAATTCTGTTCAATTTACTTTGTGTATTCATTTTTGCCTGTTTACATTGGTAGAATAGATGATAGGTGCCTGTTTCGGGGTCATACCCCGGCGCGCATGGGTCATTGATCCAGCCTTGAGGCGCTTTTAGATGATATGCGGGAAGGGGATGCCACTGTGACTGAACATCGAGAGAGCCCATGATGAGCGGCTACGGACGTTCTACTGGTCGCAGAGCCGGCACAAGGATGTTCACGATGCGACAAGAAGTGAGCTTTTATAACATCAATCATTGCGTACGCTTTGATGGAAAAAGGAAGGTAAAGACATGGCGGCCCGACAAAATCGGCAGAAGCAGCGTCTGTCCCACAGCGCCCGCTATCGTGGGGAGCGCCGAGATGGAGGGGAAGCCTCCATCGCCGGACAACGGGGATTCGGATTAAAAGGCAAATACTATGGGGCAGACAGACAGGCATATTGTAAGTGCTTAAAGTGCTAAGCTTTCTCAATGTTTTGTAAGTTCTTGTCATTCCCGATAGCGTCGACAGAGGCTAAGGCCAAGAGATGTCGGACCGAGAGAGAGGCGCGTTGGAGAAGAGGGGGTCAAGCACCAGCACTGCGCGAAGGAGTCGAAACGCAACTGTACTTATGGCTAGTACAATAATCCACACTAGTCGGCACCAACTAACTGTTAGTTACCTTTGGCTTTAGACTGGTAGTTTCCTATCAAAACGCGAAAATCTGCCGCTACCGGCAATATGCGCTGTGCCAACTTAACCACTCCAATCACCCGTCGTCTTCCAGTTGTAGAAGCCAACACGGCTCAGGCGTGTTCCTTTGCTGCCTTTGGCTTCGAACATCCACTAACCTGTAACAGGTCGTACGGTATTATTTAATTCCTTTATGTATGTCGTCGTAGGCTAGGATCTAGAAACTTGTTCCACTTTTGCTGACTGGGCTGTACTTTTCATCACGCCCTGAGCTGCTACCTTGGGCTGTGGCTGTGTAAGGAGGTACAAGCACATATGCCAGCCCCGACCACTAATGTATTCATTCTTGCTCGAAAGCTACGGAACGAACACTCATATTTTATCCGATTAAGAATCGCTATTATGAAATTTGCCAATCATGCAGGCATCAAGTCAGGAGTTATCGGCGGAGAATCGCGCCAGCATATCTTTAGCCAAGAAACGTGCACGAGATCGTCGTGCTCAGAACAACATGCGTAACAAGCGCGTCGCTCGCATTCAATCATACCAACAAAGAGTCAACAGCCTGGAGACCGAACTGCAGCACGCTCAGCAAGCTTGCCAACAACTGCGGATTGAAAATGAAATGCTCCGGATACGTCGGCAGAATTACCACTCCATCCCCGCGTCTAATCCCATTCGCACCCCTTTGCCCTACGCCTTGGTACCTACTATCGATAGTCGCCAAGACGTATCTTTCATACCATCACTGCCAACGTGGACGACAAGGCCGGATCTTGCTTATGCTTCGCCGAATTTACCACAACCTGCAGAGTTGCTGTATGGCTCTAAGACTAACTTCCTTGCTCACAACCTACATGTTAGTTTCCGACGATGGCCTTGCCGAGACCCTGAGCGCCTGGCTGCCGGTTGGTTGACGTACCAGCTAATCAAATGGAAATTGTCGCCAACCGAAGATCGGTACAAAGCACTCTATGAGTTCCAAAAGCTCGTGCCAGAGCAGCTAGCCATGACGCATCCCTCCTTTATTGACTTTGTTATGTGGCCAAGCTTACGCCGCAACTTAATCAGGCTTCAGCATACATATGATATAGAAGAGGTTATAGGCTTATTAGTATGCTGTGTTAAGCTCAAATGGTCGTGGAACGAAGCTATACTTGAGCACGATAATGATGGACAATTGCGAATGAAACCAAAATTCGCTAATACCTTTTCTAAAATAGAGAATTGGTCACTGACTAAACATTTTTGGACGTCTTATCCAGGGCTTGTGGAGGGCCTGGATGAGAATACTGCATTATGGGATGTATCTTTTGCCTCTTAGTTATGAATCCTACCGTACGTCTAGATAAAACAGGTGCTGTTCTAAGTATATATTGAATAACCTCATCGTTTGTTCGAGTGGGTTAGTTCTAGAAGCTACGAGAAGCTACGATGAAAAGAGAAGAGTGGCCTTTAGATGCTGAAAATTGCTTCATAATTGTAAGTAAGTACTTACTCTATTATATATCTATGATATATTATCCTAGCATTATAAGTCCCGCCTTGTAGACTATATTGAATGGAAAGCCCAAACATTATAATCTCTGCCTTCTTCAGAGCTCCTAAGCAACAAAATGCTAAGGAAAAATTAACTTTCTTCAGCCCGACGACCTATGACTAACCAATGCACTGCCTGGTAGATATCAGCAATAAGATCAGAGAAGTTCATCGCATCAGTGATTGCCCTCCAGCCTAGGAATCCGCCTTGGCAATTCGCGCTAATGGTGCTGGCCGTGTTATTGTCGGCCTGGGACGATTCAGAATATCCCATGCCAGGCTCTTGAGCGGTCTGGTATCGAGTCATGTCTTCCTGGCCGGCTGTGTAATTACTTAAGGTGGACGACGGGGGCAATACTGCTAATCTCGTCTTCTGATCCTCAGTATTTGGCCAGTATGGTTTGATCGGGTAAGCCCATAAATGCCAAACAGCGATAAGCATCATTTCAAAGCATAAAAGCGTGCTAGGAATTCCAACCGCTAGAGATGGATAGGATATTGAGCCGCTGGGCTTGAGTTTTCCTTCAGCAATGAGCCGGCCCAGGATGAACTAGACAACGCAAGTGTTAGCATCGGCGATGTCCTTCAAAGAGATGTTTCGGGGCAAGACAACGTACGTTCTGAATGTAGAATACCGCAATAACAAGCTTAACAGCAACAAATTTTAGTAAAGGATTATGCTTGGCGATCATGTGTCTCGTTTGCGTGTAGAATTGCAAAAGCATCATCATGGCAAAGATAAGAAAAACAACTTCAATAGCAAAGATCTGTATGCTATGATTAGGGTCTCTATAGGTTTCTTGTTTCTTTATCTTAAAGCAGACACTCACGTAAGTTCTTGAGTGCTTGGAGCTTTGCGTTTCCGAACAATACACGTCTGCTGCTTCCGTGATGCACTTTGCAAGCGAACCTAGAAACTTTGTGATACAATATTGAAAAACGGCAAACCAGATCATCTATAAGGCTTAATATTAGCAGTGGAATGCGTGCGGTAGATCGGAAGTCATACGTTGAGCCATTGTACGCCGTTGGTTGGAGAAGGCCGCCCTCTCCCACATGTGCAGAGAAATTGTATAAGGCGAACTGGAGGAACCCATGGGCAAAGTGTCAGGCGACTACACAGTTGACGTAGAGACTCGAAGTCTGGCTCGATATAGGTGCATAAAAGCTTGAAGAAACTAGCGAGTAAAAGAGACTCATAAAACTCGTAGCCAGCTGCGATATAAACGTGCTTCTCGTAGAATTGAACCTTGCAGACACAGGTTATTGTGTATACAGGGACCATGAATAAGATTCGTATAATTCTAGCACACAGCTGATTAGCCTATCGCGTCGCAGATAGTGTCTCGAGCATAGAGGGGTGGTATAACAGTCGCTGTTGCTTAGGGTTTGTGTAATATCTGCAGTATTGCGCGATCTGCGTCAGAGCGATAGTACATGCTGTGAAGGTACAACATGCTGAGATGACGAGTAACAGCCTCTGAGCTGTAGTGTCACCAACAAGCGGGTTTTCGTTGACTGCTCTTACTTGTTAGGTAGGGTTTGGGTTCCTAACTAAGGTTGTACGTACGAGGGCCTTGCAGAGGATGCGATTCGCACTTTGCCATGTTTGATTCTCGCTATGGTGAGATGACTCAAAGAAGAGAATAGAAAAGATAAGTGAAATAAGAACTCTGCTCACACAAGAGGACACGGTAGGATAAAACAAAAAGATTGTAAAACAGGTGTGATGATAGAATTGATGGGGAAATGCAAGGCCTTTGAGGTTTGTGTTGCTAGCTCTTTTAACTGACCGCTGATCACTCAAGAGTCACCTTTAATCCATTCTTTTTTCGGCTTTTTCGGTAGTCAATAGTCTGTATTACCAATAGCTTCGGTACTCCAAGTCTAGGAGGGACCGATTCTGTATCACGTCCCTGGCAATTGCCAACTAGAGGTAGGTTGTAGTTCCACTAGTCCCGCATAGCCTGCTGCGGCATTGCTTGCAGGATCAACAGTTTCAATCCTGATTCAGAGCGGATATTCCGGAGCATTTTCTCTTCTTCTAAGTGGCTAGTAGGCATGCAATACCGCTAAGGCACATGATGCCTGACGCTGATTCAGCGCCTTGAGATCCGACAGGGCTACTGGTTAAGCTTAAAACGGCTAGAGCGCTGATTCAGTGCTATAATCTTGCAGGGGTCCAACATCCAGAAAACCTCAAGACGGCAGCCAGAAAGTCCTAGAGAGTCGGGGACTCGAACAGAAAGCCGTTTCCGAAAGTGTAGGCTGGATTTTGAAGTTACCGAATCCCGTGTGTAGTATACCTGCTGGTAGCAAAATCTTGAGGCTATAAAGAGCATGTACTGAGAACCCAAAATCTCCAAGCTAACATACAAACTCCGTACAGTATTCACTTACATTTGCCAACATGAATGCAACTGTCGATTATTTCCCCGATTTACCAAGTTGGGCAGACCACGTGTCGAACTCATTGACTCAGAAACAATGGGGTTCTTACTTATTTGTACTAACAGCTCTTATCATCGCTTCAGTCTCACTGATGATTGGGAAAAGAACAAACAAAACCCCTATATTCAATGCGCCAGCATGGTGGCAGCCGGCAATCACCAAGAAGCTAGCGTGGTTCACAACTGGCATGGAAGTATTGAATGAGGGAAGGACTAGATCGAATGGGGAAGCATTTCGAGTGTTCACCGAGCTCGGGGAAACTGTTGTGCTACCTAATCGATTCACGAATGAGATACGGAATAATCCAGACTTGAACTTCCGTCGAGCTATCGTAGAGGTCTGGGCAGCACTTTATAATATGTTCGACTACGTGGGAAATCTGACATCACAAGCAGGACTTCCATGCATACCTCCCAGGATTCGAGACTTTTGCGCTCGTGGAGCACAAGGGCGAGATTATACAAAGCGTTGTACGCAAACAGTTAACAAAACATCTCAGTAAGTAACGGGTATGGTGCGCTATCGTATTATCTGGTATTGATAAATATAGACCTTGTCACGGCGCCTCTTTCTGCAGAATGCAATCACGCCACAAATATAGCATTTGGAGACGCGAAAGGTATAAAAGAATTTCAGCCTTGGCACAACCCTTTTGTTAACAGCCTCTAGAATGGCGCGAAATCACCTTGAAGGAATCAATCCTTGATGTTATTGCTCGCATTTCATCGCGCGTGTTCTTGGGTGAAGAGCTCTGTCGGAACCACAGGTGGCTCACGGTCACAAAGGATTATACCATCTTAGCTTTCAAAGCCGCTGTCAAACTTGGAGCTTTCCCACGTCTTCTTCGCCCTTTGGTTTCTTTGTTTGAGCCAACCTGCAGACAAGTGCGCGCTGACGTAGCAGACGCAAGGGAGATGATTCTCAAAGTTGTCCAGCGCCGCAAGCAGCTTATTGCTCAGGCTAAGGAAGCCAATGATCCAGTGCCAGTTTATGATGATGCGATTTCCTGGGCTGAGGCTGAGAGCAAGGGCGCCCCATACGATCCAGCTGTGTTTCAACTAGCGCTTTCCTTTGCAGCGATTCACACCACGTCAGACCTACTTACACAAGTAATGCTATTTTTTGCAGAGAAGCCGCAATTAATTGATCCGCTCCGGGACGAGATGATTGAGGTTCTGCAGAAAGAAGGTTGGAAGAAAAGCGCGCTATATAACCTCAAGCTCCTGGATAGTGCGATCAAAGAAGCGCAACGTCTTAAGCCTAATTCAATCAGTAAGGTGATATACCTCAGTGCTTCTTCAAAGCTAACAACAAAACAGTCTTAATGCGTCGCATGGCCACGAAGGAAGTCCAACTTTCTAATGGTCTAGTTATTAAGAAGGGCCAGCGAACCGCTATCGATGGGCATACGATGTGGAGCCCAGAGACGCATGAGAATCCAGGGGTGTACGATATCTATCGCTTCAAAAAGATGAGAGAGCAGCCGGGTAACGAAGCCAAGGCACAATTAGTGAGCACACATCCTGATCACCCCGTATTTGGCCATGGTCGTTTCGCATGCCCAGGGAGGTTTTTCGCATCAAACGAGATCAAGATAGCCCTCTGCCATTTGCTCTTAAAATACGACTGGAAGTTAGCTCCCAGCTTCACGTCGGAGCCACTTGTGGCGGGGGCTAACTTATCTGCGAATCCCAACACCAAAGTCTTGTACAGACGGCGGGATGAAGGCATCTGCCTGAAAAGCTTGTCAACGGATAGAGATTAGATGAGTTCCAAGCTTAAAGTCCAGTATCGACTCCTCGGAAGTACAGGTAAGTTTATCATTTTTATTGTTAGCTACCGCGCACGCTACTTACACGTTTTCAAAGACGCCTTCCTATATCTCAGCTTCGTTATGAAGTTTATCTCATCATAGCATCATTTGACGATAGCTACGTAACATATATCAAGGGGGGCTAATACAACGGAAGATACTTCTTTTCTCGAGATGTAGGAATATGGGCCCTATGATGTATCAGACCAGCTTAACCTGCAGATCTTAGGCCTAGTTATGTTAGCTGTGTCAAGACATGGGCGTATTCCAAAAAAAAAAAAAAAAAAAAAAGGACATATCTTAAAAAACGGCTCTTATTTCTCTGCGCCCGGTACCATTTCAGGCTGCTAGACTAGCTCTTTGAGGCCTTAGATCCATAACTTTCTAGCGTGACTGCTAAAGTAGAAGTGATTTCACATCACGCGGAAATAGCAGTAGAGCCTTGACAAGTCTACAACGTCCTAAAAAACTAAAGAGCAACAAAACCAAGCAAAAGGCAAGGTTGAGCGTACATCTGGGTCTACTTAAAAGAATAAGCACTAAGAGAGAACTATATGTCGTGATCTACTACTGCCCGCAACCAGCGTAGGATTTCCATCAGCTTACAAGTTAAGAGTGGCGAAGCTGCTCGCTTGTGGAGTAGTCCTACTCTAACTCGTTTTGGTTCTTGCAGCTCAATTGCCATATGCTGCCTGATCTAGCTGCTGCGCCCCTGGATAGGCAGAATTCCATTCTTTACTCATGACGGTAAATCAATTGTTGTACACCGTGAAATAAATGGAAATGCTTTCGGCTTGTCTTTTCTTTTTCTTTTTTTTTTAAGCTCTCAATAGTCGTACGTACGAGGGGCACTGAGAAAAATGGCATCGTAAGTTCATTTGGATTATCAATTCTGCTTCGATTCAAACTTGACCTCAAGCTTACCGTTACTAACTTCTTATTGCTTACAGCGAGGATCACCACGAGGGATCTACTGAGATATCATTCAAGCATCAGCCACTGAACTATGAGACTGATGAACAGCGATTTCTGATTCTTGAGCCATGCCCCGGCGATAAGAATGCGGAGGAGAATGGTGTTCGCTGCCGCATGGAAACTGAGCCATTAGCGACTGCTGAGCCATTCATCGCGGTACGAAACAGCAGAGGCTACCGCTTAGCGCCAGTGCCCATCAATATTGATGGCGCGACACTCTATATCCCGGTCGCTATAGAGAGATTTTTACGCAATTTCCGACAAGATGACGCCCCCGTCCGACTTTGGATACGGCATATTTGTCTTATTGAGACAAAAGGTGAAGAGTCCTCCAAGTACTGGAATAGACCATTCCTCAACCAGATGTATGAGCGCGCCGAAGATGTGGTCGACATGGCAGCCTTCAACACCGGTCTGCTAGAATCAGGAGAGATCGTGCCCGTGGTCGACTCCCGCTACATGGAATGGCAGAAGGATTGGCTTAATAGTCCCGAGGAGTCACCTCTGCCTAAAATATATCCTATCAAAGTCGGCCAGAAACCCTCAAACACGGACCCGGTTGATAGGTTTGCCTATGTGCCTCTGGACCATGTTACTGACGAGACGCGACTCATTGTTCTTGGGGGCAGCGAGAATTGGGACGACGACATCAAGATGGGGCTTGCACATTCCCCAATAAAGTCCGCCACCAACTATCAGGCAATCTCGTATACATGGGGAGCCCAGCAGCCCAGAGTTGATATCGTCTTGAATGGTCAACTATTTTCCATCACGCAGTCGTTGGACCGGCTATTGCGAGATCTGCGACCAAAGAACGGAGATTTCGTTTTTTGGATCGATGCAATTTGCATAGATCAGCAGAATGATTCTGAACGTAACCACCAGCTGCGTCGGATGCATCGGATATACGACACGGCGCATTCTGTTGTGGCGCTACTAGGTGACTCGGACGACAATACACGCATCGCACTCGACTTTATTCCCAAACTGCAATCCCCATTACTTCAACCAAGGGCAAATGGAGAATGGGGCGTTGGTGACCCGGGAGAGTTCACCCCTCAAGAGTTCTCACGCCACTGTGCTGCAACATATCAATTCCTTACAAGACCTTACTTCCACCGTGTATGGATTCTTCAGGAGATCGCGTGGGCATCCAGCCCATTTGGGAGATGTGGAACACATGATGGGTTTAGCTTCTGGCAGCTGG
This sequence comes from Waltergamsia citrina, assembly GCA_022814615.1. NCBI lineage: Eukaryota > Fungi > Ascomycota > Sordariomycetes > Hypocreales > Bionectriaceae > Waltergamsia > Waltergamsia citrina. Next base: position 190,830 of record JAKLNE010000048.1, on the reverse strand, counting down.
ATAATGCTGCCAAGAACATACAGGACATGCTTGAGCGAGATTTAGAACTTGCTGAGAAGATGCAGTCGACGTTGCCTGAAGTGAGTGTTGTCAACGCTTCCGAGCTCGAATTCATTCGAAAAATCTTCTATCTGCGACATCTCGTGTCAAAAGGCGCTGGAGTTCCTTCTATAACAAACTACACTGATATGCCAAACATCTGCCCTGGTTATCTGGAAACAGCAATCATGGCACGAAGTTTCGAAGCAACCGATCCCCATGACAAGATCTTTGCGCTGTGGAATATAGCTCAGGACAAGAATGGGCTAGACTTCGCGATGGACTATGCCGATTCGCTGCCTCACTGCTTTACAAAGTTTTCAAAAGCATGGGCAGTGCAGCACCAGTCCCTTGATATCATTGTTGCCGCTGAGCGCGCGGTAGGGAGCAAAGAGTTTTATGATACCGCGCCATCTTGGTGTCCGGATTGGAGCACCCCTTCAACAGCAAGCTCTATGGTTCGCCGAGAGGTCATTCCTAGGAGAATCATGATGGCGATAGACGCTTTAGATGGTCAGCTCTACAGTGCCGACGGGGGATTGGCTAAGGAAAGCTCTGAGACGCCAATCTTCGAATTCGATGGTAATAAACTGCAATGCACAGCCTATTTTGTGGACACAATCCACGCAATGGGCCCTCATGTCGACGAACAAATACGCTTGGCCGCATATTTCGGGATAATGCGGAGTTATTACCAGGACTTCGATCCCCCCTACAGCGATGTTGAGCAAGCGTTTTGGTCAATGTGTCACGGCGACGTGCCCTCCACATGGCCTGCCCGAGCCGAGGACGACGAAGGTTACAGCCCAAACAAAGATTACCCCCCTGGGAGGTACAAAGGGAATCGGACAACTGCACGTCATATATACCAGTATGCGACAGATATAGATGACTCTGAGTCCATGCAAGTGATCAATTCCGTGCTTCGAGGAAGGGCCCTGGGTTTCACAACCAAAAACTACATGTGTCTGTTACCTGAGTGGGCTAGGCAAGCCGTGGAGGAGCCTGAGGCTGTGGCGTGTCCGATTGCTGTACTACGAGGATGCTCTACGCCGGTACTGTTGGAGGACGCCGGAGATGGTAACTACAAAATGCTTGGGTCTGTCTTCATTCAAGGTTGGATGGAAGGAGAAGTGATTAAGCAAATGGCGGACGAACAAGGGCTCCAGTCGATTTGGGATTCAAAGGAAAGTGTGTCCCAAATTTGTATCATTTAATTCCTTGGACACCATGAAAGCTTGTGAAGGCTTTACATGAGAGGCCTGAATTAGCTTCAGTCGTTGTCGCTCCATCACCTCAGGGGTAGCCAGTATTCCCTCCTTTTCCATGTACCAAATTCGATCAAATTCCCACATGAGGATAATTTCAGTAGAATTTTCGCTCAGTAGTTGCTACTAGGCAAAGGCGAAGGAGAGCAGTGTCCCATTTTACTGGACAGGGAACTTGAAATGAATGAATTGCCACAAAGATCGGATGCCGAAGCACCTTGAATCCATTCCACTTTGCTCCACCTTTGACTTGCCACTGAACATGATGTGCGTTACAAAGGACTAAGTAGCATAAAGACGAGAAATGTTAACAACAGGTACTACACGTCCGAATATAAGTTGATTGGCTACCAGGTATATGTACAGAAAAATAGTCCATTTATACAGGACCCCTCCAGAGGAAAAAAAAAAAAAAAAAAAAAAACAGACCCAACAGTGAAGCTCTTCGAGAAGAACCCACGCCACACCCTTGGAAACCTCCATCTTATCAAGCTGTTGATAATGTATAGCAAATGCGTGCTCGAATACCACATGCCCAAGATGGAGGTACCTGTTCTCCGCATGATGTGTGCTCGGCATGCAGCGAAATCGGGGCCTGTCTGATCTAGCGTCGAGCTCCTAGCGAACTAACCCGAGGAGCAACCCTTGTCCGAGACGTCACCATTTTTGAACAGCGATGGACAACTTGTTATGTCCGGGTGGTTGTGCCGTTGTTGGCAAGTATCTTTTGTCTGCGCGACCTATGGTTGCACAGCCGCATCTACTGGGCAGTCTGACGGTTCAAAGATTGACTTGCGGTTGACGCTGCCTGACGAAGGCGAGCCTCGAGCTTAGCATCGCCCATCGTGGCATGTCCATGAGCAACAAATTCCTTGTACACAGGAACCAGAGCGTCCGAACCAAAGTCGCATCCATAGTAGAAGAGGACGCTGCCGTCACGGTTGAAGCTGCCATCAGCCTTCTCAAAGAACCAAGTCAGGTTCTCGTCCTCCTCGGAGACTGTCCAGTAAAGGGAAGAATGCTCCTTCTTGATAGCCGAGAAAACATTCTCAGCAACGTTGCTAAGCCATCCAGACTTGGTGATATTAAGGGTAGCCAGGGTAGCCATGGGCCTGTCGGCAGAAGGCGGAAGAACGATTGCGAGGCATGACATGGCTTCGTTGTAGTAAGCGTTGAATGGATTCTCCCTGAGGTGATCAATAAAGCGATCAACCGTGGCTTCAGCATCAAGGCCCTTCTGATCCCTCATGAGGGTCTCCTTGACCTTGCTTAGATCTTCGAATTCGGAAACCGAGGATGCCCGTTTCGTAGTGTCGCCCAGACGGAGAAGAGTACCAGCTCCGGAATCGGTGAAGAGCTCTTTCTGGAGATCGCTAGGGTGGATAATAGCGACACTAGAGCTGCGGGGGAGGTCGAGGAGCAAATCACGAACTGAACCTGTTAGCATTACGTACTCTCGGGATGGGTATATATTTGGGGGCTCGGACTTTGATTGATTTTCAATCTAGTGCCGTATCGGCACCAGGGTTGCTCCATGTAGTAGGCGTACTCTTCCTCAAGATTGATCTGAGAGATTCTATTGCCGTCGCCATCGAACAATCCAGGCTTATCAGATAAGTATACCATCTTGAGGGGCTTAATGGCGCGGGCAAGTTCGGCAGCGGCAACATCTGCGTTGACGTTAAGAAGCCTCCCATCTTCCGTCTCTGCCATGGATGTCATGATGGGTATATAGCCAGCTTTGATGCTGTGTTCTAGGGGCAGGTTAGCGGTGTGCCCTAGGAAAGAATAGAAGAAGGGGTAATCCCACCAATTGCGGCGGTGTTAACTTTTGTGACCCTGCCGACGTTGCCCCATTTCTCCTTATCGAGGTAGTCAGCCATAAAGACACCACTGATGGACCTTGTGGCCACACCAAGCTGGTCGAGCTTGTCCGTGAGCTTGAGGTTCTCCTCCAGGAAGAGCTTGCGGGCAACGCCAAGGGTCTTCGCGTCCGTGATGCGTATACCCTCTTCGAACTGGGGCTCGACCCCAGCTTCCTCGAGAAGCTGGTTGAGTTGAGGGCCACCTCCATGTACTAAGATTGGGTATAGACCGAGCTCGTAAAGGAATAGCAAGCTTCGGCTGAGCTCATCGAGCAGTTGAGGTGTAAGGAGAGCGCCGCCGACCCTTTCAGCATGTTAAATTCGACAGCTCATCCACAGAGTATAGGTAGGATTCTTACTTTAGCACCGCGAAGTTCTGGGCTGACGAGAAGAGGGATAGATATTGCTGGCTTTCGCGTTTCTGGCGGTATGATTAGCGTCCGTTGTTTCCACGATTCTGCTCCCGCGGAAGAGCAGAGTACACGGAAAGACAACATACAGATCCAATGGATCGCAGAGCCTGGCTCACGATCTCCCTAGTGGCATTCTTGGCTGTAGACGAGTGTCGAACGGTCGTGGTAGTGGTCGCGGAGTTGGGCAATTTGTTGAGGTTGCGGTCGAGGAGGGATCGGCAAGCCGTGGGCGCGGCAATTGGGACTCGCTTGGCGACGGCTCGCAGCGCCAGCCCACGCGACGGAGCGGAAAGCATGATGTCGGGGGCTGCTTCAAACCAATTGACTCGGGTGAGGGCGCGTAGGTCGACGAGACGGCGATGTTGAAGGGTGGATGGAGGAAGCTCACGATCCCGATTGTCGGCGGTGACCAAAGGTTGGAGTTATTCAGTGGGGGAGGGGAGTTTTTTTTTTTCCCTTGTGCCGGGCCGAAACCGCTCATTGTTCTGTTCACCGCCCAGACAGAATAAGCGCCCAACCGCGCCAGATTATCCGCGCTAAAACAGCAGCGACCTTAGGAGCCAGTAACGCCATCGCTTTGAAGCCACCCAATTTTATTCCATTATCTTCCTCTCAGTTGAATAATAATTAAGTCCGAGCAGCAAGAAGAAAAAGGAAGAAGATCAACTACTAAGAGTACATAGTAGTAAGTAATACGAACCAGGGAGTTAGGGTTGGTACGGCAAGGACGCGTACAGTCAACCTATCTTGGGCCTTTCATGTTACTATCAATACGATGAAATAAGGCGTGATGCTTTCCATCTGCGTATTGGTTGGTGATGTGAATTTTTTATGCACACTTTTGTGGTCTATTCTTCACTACTGCTAGTAGAAAATCCCTTACGCACCTGTCCATTCCTCCTCCCATACTTAGCACACTTTCGATAAGTACTATATTGCCGCAATGGTTTCACACCGTACCCCTATGTTGTCATTGTTTTCATGTCGCGCTGTTTTTCACGGAACTAAATCATATGCGACTGCGTTTAGTGGACAATGCAGGATCCAGCTTTATTCCTGTCCGCTCTCAGTTGTTGGTGGGAAATCTGTTTCCAATTAAGCCCTCTGGAATCACCCAATACAGGAACACGGAAGGGAGACCAGTCCCAGAGTATGGTTAAGGCGGGCCTTGCAAATCCTTTTATTTAATAATTCCTACCAAACGTGGAAAGTTAACGTGAGGCAACGGAACCAAGGCCCCGAAATGCCCCTCTAGTCATGCTCGGCCGAGGAACACCCCTGTCGGTATAATATACCCATGGCAGTTGGTGAAGTTGAAAAAGCTACGAATCCTCACTTTATGATAAGATGAAGTATTGGATGGCTGCAAGGTTCAAAATGATAACAAAATCTAACCTACTCGGCCTGTTAGGCCTTGCCTTCGGGGCTGCAGCGCAATGCAACGGCACTTTCGAGGATCTATCTGCTGCTGAGTTCTTCGAAGCTGCCAATCCCGCGTGGAATCTTGGCAACACACTCGACGCTATCCCAGATGAAGGGTCCTGGAACAATCCGCCTGTTGCCGCGGCTACTTTTGACGATGTCAAGGCTGCAGGCTTCAAGAGCGTGCGAATTCCTGTGACCTATACGCACCATTTTTTGAGCGAAGCCCCAGACTACGAGGTTGACCCTGAATGGCTGCAGCGCGTGTCCGATGTAATCGACTTTGCTCTGGAGCGAGATCTACTCGTGGTGACAAACGTCCACCATGACTCGTGGGAATGGGCCGATGTTAGCGCCGCTGATGCTGATATTGACGAAATTCAAGCCAAATTCCGTGCTCTTTGGGTGCAGATAGGCGAGAAGCTTGCCTGCAAGCCATCGAGTGTCGCCTTTGAAAGCATCAACGAGCCGCCAGCTGAGACCGCCGAGGATGGAGCACTGGTCAACGAATTTAACACCATCTTCCTCGATGCTCTCAGTGAGACAGGCGACTGGAATACCCGCCGTGTCGTGACCTTCGCAGGAGGCAATAATGATCCGACCAAGACGTCTCAATGGTTCGAGCCTCCTGCTAACGTTGACAATCCTTGGGCGCTGCAGATCCATTACTACAGTCCGTACGACTTTACGTTCTCAGCTTGGGGAAAGACCATTTGGGGTTCAGACGAAGACAAGGCTGCCATGGAAACAGAGCTGGATATTGTTCGCGGCAACTTTACTGACGTTCCCATTTACATTGGGGAATTTGATGCGACCCCTCGCAGCACGGAGCCTAGCGCCCGATGGAAATGGTTTGACCACTTTGCACGCACGGCAACTGAGATTGGGGCTGCCGTTGCTCACTGGGATAATGGTCTGGACCATTTGGACCGCGAGACGGGAGAGCTGCGAGACCCGACAGCCGTTGAAATCGTCCAGAGCACCATTGAAGGCGAGGACAACTCGCTTCCTGGAAGCACCGTGGACGGCTCAGCCGAGACGCAGTTCAGCTCCGCGTACATATTCAATCGTGTTGGAGAGATTGTCACCGATCAAGAGCTTCCATATGACTTCAATGGGAACGAGCTGGTTGGCATTGTTGATGCTGAAGGAAGTGAGCTGGTCGAAGGCACCGATTATACCGTTCAGGAGTCCTCCATTACCTTCAGCGCCGACTTTGTGCGATCGTACATTACTGCTGATACTGAGCCCGGGGTCTATGGGACATTCACGCTGAGCTTCTCGGCTGGAGCTACCACGACAGTTACAATTGTTCAATGGGACACACCAGTCCTGGACTCTACCAGCGGAACTGCCAACCCGGGTTCTGACCTGATTATTCCCGTGGAGTGGAAGGGTCTTGAGCGTTTGGCGACAGTGAAGCTGCTCGCAGAAGATGGCACATACCTCTTCGATGATTGGACTCAGTATCTCGGCCCGCTACAGCAGGCTCGTGGTGTAAGCATCATTTCCTATTCAAACCTTTCGCTATTCGCAAGGCTGACTCAAATGGAACAGACATGGGATGGTCAATGGAGCTTCGAGGATGACACTGTTATTATCAAGGCGACTGTCATAGACCGAGTCATAGAGCTTGGCCAACCTGCTACATTTACGTTCGAGTTTTACCCACGTGTGGAGGATAACGTGGTGGAATACGAGATCACACCATCAAACTCCACTGTGGTAAGGTAGACACGAACTGTTGTGAATTCTTTGTATATATTCAGTAAGGATCGATCTACAATTTTTCACACCCTACAAAATATTGGGATATCGAAGATGTGGCATCAAGTAAATAAAATGGTCGGTTTGTAGAGGACTGTTGTTTCAAGGAGATCAGCCTATCTGGGAAACTAGCTGAACCTTCAACATCACTCTCAAGCCTATTCCAGCAACCAACTAGAACATTCTGTACTGATGAAATACACTCAATTTCATTTGATAAATTTCTTCAGCATGTTCCAGAAAGCTGATTTGCCTGGATTTGAAGAAACAGGAGAATGTCCCCTCGTTTGCTCTCACCTGAACCTTAATTCTTCGGCTTGAAAGGATACTTGCGAAATGTGAAAAAGGAAGCTAGATAGATGACTGCCCCAACAAAGAAGATCCCCGCGTACACCGAGAATCCCATGACATATTTCGGGCCCGTAGACGCCGTGAAAATGTAGGTCCCGTAGAGCTGAGCCAAATTGGCACAGCCGTTGATAGTGGCAAGACAGATCGCTCGCACTTCAGGATGCAATGGTCCCAGAACAGTGCTTGTGTACGACAAGGTTAGTGAGTTGCCAGACCAAACAGCCGTGTTGATAAAGCAGAGGAACGCATATCTGGCGCCTGGCGCATATATACCAGCAGTGAGAGCGCTGAAAAGGGCCCCAAAGCCGAGCAGCACCCCTGAGCTGAATATAGCACGGTATTCAGGGAACTTATCCGCGACAACACAAAGCGTCATAGCTATGACAAGAGCAACGCCATAGAAAGGGGCCGTCATGTATTGTGCGTCTCGGCTGTTGTATCCTAGAGCAGCGGCAAACTCGGGGTAGAAGTAGGCAAGCGACATGCAGCCGATAACAACCATGTATCCAGCTGTGAGTGGGATCATACCCCAATTAGAGAGTGCTTCCTTCAAAGCAGCCCAATGCGTAATCTGATGGTCGTCATTTCGACTGGTGATACCATCCGCTTGTAGGCGTGCATAGGCAAGCTTGCGCTCATCAGGGGTAAGCCGTTTCGAGGTCAGGGGATAGTCCAACAAGATAAATGGAACAACGAAGGCGCAGGCAATTGTGAGAACGCCTTCAATAATAAAGAGCCATCTCCAGCCAGCAATACCAAGGCTCCCATCAAGTCCGCTAGTTATGGCCCCAGCTAGGATACTCCCAAAGGCCCCCGAGACAATGCCGGCGCTGTGGAATACAACAAATCGCTTGGACTGTTCGCGTCGTCGATACCATGATGAAATAATAAACATCATGGCAGGCTTTATTTGAGAAAATTGTCAGCTAATGCTTGTTTGGGTAGTAAGGGAAAGGGATGAAGAAGTGCATTCGACGTACACTAAAGCCAGCCTCTGTGATTCCGAGCAAGAAGCGGAGGCCCACGAGTTGTTGCCAAGTCTGTGCCGCGGCGATAATTGCACAGGATGCTCCCCATAAGATCATGAGCACAGGCAAGAAAATGGACGGCCGTGAACGTGCGAGAATCATATTGGATGGAATCTCGGCGACGACATAGCCAATCTGAAATATGACCACACAGAGATAGTATCGATCGCCTGTCAGTTCGAGCTCGTCACCCATACCAGCAACACGAGCATTTCCTATGTTCGATCGGTCCTGAAAGGGCAATTCCGGTCAGCCATTTCAAGATACAGATAGCTTTCGGAAGGTGGTGCTTTGTCTCACCATGTAAGAGAGTAGATAGATCACCCAAATCATGGGCAAAAGGAAGATGTCTATCTTGCGTAAAAGCTTTTTCTCGGCTTCAGTTTCCTCTTCGAAGGTGAATCCCTCGGGCGGATCAGCAACATGATCAACCTTGTCGACTTCGACCTGATCATGATCTTTTTCTACCGACTCTTTTGGGATTGCCCCAGCGTCGACAGACGTTCTGGCCATGTTCATATGATCAAAGAAGGCAAGTCGTTATGTTGCAGACTTGCAGTATAGAGATAGTCTGCTTTGCGAGAAGGATTCGTTCGATATAAGAGAAGTTTTCGGATAATTCAAAGACCAGCAAAGAGAAAGAAAGTACTGAAAAGACTTAAATAATCCTCCCTGAATTTTCTTCGGCTAATTAGGACTTAAATGGACGTAGATAGATGTTGGAAGGGAAAGAAAGAGAGCTTAAATATCCCTCCGGTAGCATTGTTCGCCCAGCAGTGTGTGGAGAAGACATATGGGGAAACGGACTGGGGTAGTACAAGCAGAATAGAGGCTGGGAACTCGACCTGTCAGTAAGCATGCAGGCCGAGCCCAGATCGCTGGTTCGAGGTTTTCTGCACGGCGGAGACTCATGCATAGGTGCTCAGCAACTCTCGGGTGCTTGCTACACAAGGGCCTAGAATACTTGTTCCAGACTGATGGGACGAACCCTCCAATAGCAATTAGCTTCAGACACTCTCGTATTGTCACCGTAGGTAGCTAAGGGCGTTGGATCGAGTTGGAAGTTGATTACGATGGGATCATTCTAGGACTCTCGTGCGATTACGGCCGAACTACCGTAATGAGACCCACTCGGCACGGCCGCCACCTCTCATAGTAAGGATAAACAGCAGGTTATGTATGACTCGGACAAGACTTGAACGTCACTAATCTCAAATAATCCTTACCGCTAGTGGCGGATTAGCCCTCGGATTTTTGTATGTGTATTTGCATTTATTTTATTCTTGTTGCTAGTACATTGAAACTACTCTGGAGAATAGTCGAACAGTTTTGTTCTAGCTCCATGAAATCTATCGTCTTGTCTATCACTTCCATTTCCTTAGGTCATCTCGGAAGTAACCTACCTCATATTACTTTTCTGCAGATAGTCTAACAATGGATTGTATGCCTTGAAATAACAGGGAAGGCTGATTCGCCAATAGCTAACTTAAGAGGCCTCTACTATTAATCGATCGTGAGGGTGAAGGACTCTTTATGGTGTTTAGATTGCGCAACTTATGCTTGAGGTGGCTGGTATGTCTGCATGTTAAACTGCGAGGTCCAGTCGTATCCTTCATTTCCGCTACCGATCATAGCACCCTCCAGCGGGGGTTGCAGCAGCTCAAACGGATCTATAGCAAAAGCAGACTCGGCCATAGGCATAAATGCTGGTTGCGACATGATCATAGGTTCCTCGTCTGTTTGCGCAGCTTCGTCGCTATCTAATTGAGCTGCTTGCAACAGATCTTCCAAGCCGTTACTTAAATGATAGACAAGATGCTGTCTTGCGGCCTTTTGCAAGCGGAGCGAGCGTACGCAATCCTGGACTAGCTGAACGACCTTTGATGAGTCTATTGGTGTCAGGCCGAGGAAGTCGGTCCCCGCTGCTTTGATTAAAAAGACGGCCGCGAAGGTAATCATGCCGTGAAAATAAACCGGCATACCAACAAGTCCGTTGTGTAAGTCTTGGCGCTCTAAAACAAGCTCAAGAACCGATGTTGCTGACGTGACGGCTAACTGGGCATAGTCGCGGGTCGACTGAGATGCTGAGCCTGCTTCTTGTGTCGTCATGCTGCGGAAGATGTAAGAGCAAAGGTGTAACCGGGCAAAGTGATAGTGCAAAATAGCTCCATCACGAGGGAACCAGCCTATCCTCGCATTCTGAGCTGTAACATCCTGTTGTTAGTGAATGTGAACCAAGAACACGATCAAGCTCAGCAAAAGGGGTAGGGAAGGTGTCTAAGCTACGTTGTTTCAGGGATCCTACTCACGCATACGATTGCCCCATACCATATACCATCGATCCAACTCGACAAAAAAGCTGTGTAATTGTGGCAGACAATGCTCCGGAACAGATTTGAGCTTGTATCCACCAAAGACCTCCTTCACCTTTGACATTATATGGTAAAGTGCCACCTGGCTAGAAATGCGTAGATCCACCTCCTCGTTGCCGTTGGCGTCAATGAAGGTTTCCCATTGTTGGTGAGGTTCTTCGTTTGATGAGATTATCGACGGTCGACCGTAGAGAATACTTGAATGATGGTCCATAACATGTAAGGTGTACCACAGCCGTGCCTCTTCAACTTGTTTCTCAGTATGCGGTTCGTCCTTTTTTACTACGGCAAAGTAAGCAAGATGCAAGTTCAGTAGCGTGGCTATGCGAATAGCATGGCTCAGCAGAACGAAAGACACATTGCCAAGCCAATAGCTGCCAACAATTAATCCGCGGATGTCATCTGTCGTGTGAGAATGTGAGAACATGCCCTGTGACACCAGACGGAGGTATTCGCTGTTGCAGCCGGGAAAGTAATTTGAACCATCGGGATCGTGTAATGCTGAAACAGCGCAGATAGCAGCCGTTAGCATGGGCGAGCCATTCCGCAAGCTGGCCAGATCTTTGTGCGGACAGAGGATGCCGTAGCAGTACCAAGTGATACGATTCTGAAAATACTGGAAGAGATGTTCGGCAACGGATTCGCTTATGATACCGCGTGAAATCAAATCGCTCGGGGCGGCGCTGCGTGAAGCTGGGTGACCGGAACTCCGAAGCGAGGGCATACGGGTCACTTCGTACAAAGAACTGATAGGTAGAGAGTACAATTTGTCATCCTCTGGTGCCACGGGGGTGACAATGGGATCCGAGGGTAATGATTTGTTGTCATCGTTCACGGCAGCAGTGGTATTGGCCTCTTCGACATTCTCTGCACCGTAAGCAGAGACTTGAGGTAAGTTGGACATGCGAAGCAGGATGTTGACTGCTGTTCGAAGTTGCACGACCTGCCCGGCCATGTCTTGACGCCAGCGGCTGCTCTCTTCGGCCATAGCTTGTTGCGTCTTCTCGGCCCGGCAGTCAAGCCCCCTGGTGCGGCATCTGTCGCATGGCGGAGCCCCCCTCGACATCTTGCATTTGATCTAAAGGATTAGTCTTTAGTCACATTTCGGAAATCAGAATGGGAGGACACTCAATCCTACCTTTGTTCGTCTGCATATCTGGCATGCTTTCACGTTTCTACCCGTTCGAGTTCTCGCTAATGATTGAGTCTGTTCTTCTGATACAGGTGGCGATGGTTGTTGAGGAGAAGGCGAACGAGGGAGTCTCGACCGGGTCGGACTGGAATTGTCCATGTTTGGTGACGGTTGTGACATGTTTGGAAAAGGTACGGCCAGAATGATTAGATGTAGATACAGGCTGCGTGATCAAACATCGATGTTAAAATTTTTCCTTACTGTTGCTTAACAGAGATGCGATGTCGGAAAGATGATGGGAAGCAAACACACCAGGGGCGCTCACGTGAAGGGTCATACTCTATAGAGTTCTAACCAAAGTTGGACAGGACCTTGACGAGTCAGTCAATGCTCAGCAGTTTCTCCGCTGCCCCAGGTCAGTTGAAATTTGGAGAAACCCCGCGCAGGACAAGGAATACGGTAGTAGCAGTCAGAGACTCCAATGGTAGTGCGGCGGTGTCTGTGGCATGGTTAGCATACATCCAAAGACACTGATGGCGATATTGTTCACCGTCATCAACTATGGATGCGGTGTTGGCATCCAAGAATGAGTATCCACCGTTCCCATCTACTGGCGGCGTTTCGGCCGAAAGTCGCCGAAGATTCCGGTACGCCCTCACCGTCAAGCCCCCGCGCGATCTAAATTGTGGGACAGTCTCGAAACTAAGAGTACGTACTAAGTACGATCGATAAACTTCAAGCTCGAATGCTTGGAGGTGTACAGGGCCTTGCTCCGGACCTCTATGAGGATGGTATGCCCGAATAGAAGAAACGCTAGAATCAGACTGCTATGGTAGGGCCTTTACCAAGTAGCCATAAGAGTAGTAAAAGATATTAGGAAGAGACGCTTGGTCGCTTTACTTAAGAAAAAGACCCATAGAAGGGAATTGCGCAGAAAAGAACGACGAGTCTTTGCAATTACTCCTATGGTATATTTTATTCGGTGTTCCAGAGGGATCAGATTGTCGATGTAATAGATAAGCATTATTTTTATCTTGACTCGGTATCGACACTTCTCAATGAGGAATACGTATACAAGTAGGTATTGTACCTCTGTAGTGGCCTCATTTCTGAGCCGCCGCAGCGAGTAGAGGCTGCTATAAGTGTATGAATTGGTCTATAATTCTTCACTATCTATTTTGAACCATAAGATATACTCTACCTACTGTGCAAGAAACCCAGTTCCGGTGCTTTCCGTAATACCACCGTCCACTATCAATTCATGAGAGGTGACATAACGACTTGCACCACTTGCCAACCACGCAGCAGCGTTGGCTACATCAGCACCGGTACCCATCCAACCCATAGGGCAGTTGTGATCGAGGATTCGCTTAGCAGCCTCGCGGTCGCCAGCGTCCTGGCTGTTGGCGAAGTTGTCTACCAGGGGTGTGTACATCAGTCCGGGAACTACACAATTGCAGCGAATGTTCTGTTTGGCGTACATAACGCCGACGGCTTTAGTGAAGCGGATGACAGCAGCCTTGGCCGAGGCATAGGCGATTTGATGCTTGCCAATATAGCGCAGAGCCGTGATGGAGGCGTTGTTGATGATATTCCCAGAACCTTGAGCTTCCATGATAGGTAGCACGTGATGACACAGGCGGTAGACGGAGGTCAAGTTCAGGTCGATTTGGAAGTTCCATGTCTCCTCAGACATGGTGGCTGGGTTGCCAGCAGAAGTCTGACCCACGTTGTTCACAAGAATGTCGATGCGACCATGGCGGTCCATGACCTTCTTGACAAGATTTTCGACCTGATCAGGCTTCAGGACATCTCCAGCGATAACGTCGACTACGTAAGAGGGGTCCTCCTCCAGCAGTCGTTCTTTCGTTCGTTCGGCGGCAGCGAGGTTGAGATCACAGCCGAATATTTTCACGCCGCTCTTAGCCAGAAGGCGTGCTGTGGCAGCACCATTACCCCAGAATGGGCTTTCTTTGGGTCCGACCTGGCCGATACCTGTGATCAAAGCAACCTTGCCAGCGAGGTCCGGATAGATAGGGAATACCTCAGGAACGGGAGGCTCAGCGGTCGACATAGTGAAGGTATGGAAAGATGATGATATAGTCTATGATGATCAATAGTACTGGTTGTGAGACGGGTTTGGAAAACAATATATGATTGTTATGTATTTAATCCCCGTCAGAACAAACATGTGTTAGTAGTAAATCCCGATGTAGGCTTCCAGCGATATCGGTATTGGAGAAGGCGGAGAAGCTTCGCCTGCATCCACTCCTTCCATTCCGAAATATCACTTGGCAATTCCATGTTGATTTTTCTAGCACCGCAACTTAGGAAGCACCCAGCCTCGGTCGGCACAAGGTCCGTGGTCGGCTCCGGAGATAGATGTGGGGCTATTTCGGCCTCACGGCCGGCGTCGCGGCGAGGGACCGACCGCACAACTTGGACAGCTGGAGCGATGAGCCAAATAGGAAATTAAGATCAAAAACATGTCTCCTTTGCTAGTAAAGAAGATTACATAATTATTCAGCCTGACTGCTTCAAAAATCTACTGTATTCATCTACCCTTGTATACGGGCAGCGACCACTCCATTTAGCCTCGTTGCTGTACAGCTTACGACTGCCGCCATCATGAAGACCGACGTATACCCCCTGTCACCTCCAAGCTTGGAGGAGTTAGCGCAGAGCCTTCAAGCTGCGCTCGATCAAAACTACGAAACTGCCTCTGCCAGTGTGGTACAATGCCCAGACCTTCGCCAAGCTCCTTTTCACCTGGCTACCGAAGGCATCTCTGGCGATGAGAAAATTGCCGATGTTGGAGGTCAGCCAAACCTTTTTCCTCGCCCGGTTTTGGACAGCATATGGTCTTTTAGCGACCTCGCCAAAGCAATGCAGATGGATAGCAAACAGGGTGGGCTACTGGGAGCTGGCGCTGGGCCTTTCCACCACTTCGGGCTCAACTGCGAGCTGTCGCCTAACATCAGCTGGCAAGATGGTTTCGACAACCTGAACAACAAGACGCGCTACGCAAAAATTCAACCCAATGGCCAGCCCCAGATCCAAGAAACCACCAGTGGGGACTGTGCACTTATGATCAATCTTTACGGTTCTACTGGGAAGCCTGGCGCTGTTCTGAAAATCACTGCGAGAGGACGCAAGGGCAGCGAAAAGAGCTTTACCGAGTGCATTCGTAAAAGTCTCCTGGCTAGCTATGGCTCAGAAAGAACTGTTAGCCTCGGCGGTGTAGTTCTTATCAAGTCTGGGACTTCGCGATATCACATTATGCCTGATTTTCCATCAGAAGAAAACCTTCCATTCCAAGACTTTGACCAGCTCAATAACTGGCTCACATATCACAACTTTGATGGACCGATTACTTGTTTATCAGTCTTACATTCAGCCGATCCAAACAAGTCGATGGGCTTACGTATGGAGCATACTCATGGGTATTCTCCATACGGGGAGGATAAAGGCGGTCACTATCACTATGATATAGAGGAGGAGAATCGAGTTGTCGAGTACGAGGCCTATTTTAACACAGCTAAGGCCATCTATCGGATCGACCGACCAGAGCTTACGTTAGAAAAGGATCTACATGATTAAATACGGAGGAAGACAAGTGACACCACTGACAGGACTTAATCATTCTCGGGTTTATCAAACAGTAGATAGGCGCTGAATGTTTCGAACATTTAAATCATTTCCCTATAGCTATAATGACTGACACAGTTCTGTCTAGACCTGCCCCATCGTCTCATTACAAGTTCTTGACATCTAATAATTCTTCTGAGACCTCCGGTAGAGGCTATTACAAGGCTAGAAGCGCAGCAATTGCAAAGACAGCACCGAACTTAACCGCGGCATGACCAGTAAGGGCAGATCCAGCGTTGTCGTCTCCACCCTCATCGCTCTCATCGCTCTCATTGCTCCCGCCCTCATTACTGCCGTCACCGCCGTCGCCACCATCGCCGCCGCTGCTGGTGCTAGTTTGGTTGCCGTCGCCGCCGTCACCATTGTTGCTGCTGTCGTCGCCATCGTCACCAGTGCTGCTGTTGTCTCCGTCGTCACCATCGTCTCCGGTGCTGTCATCATCATCGTCGTTGTCGTCATCATCATCGCTGGAGCCCGAGTTGGTAGGCTCAGCCGTGGTTGTAGCGGGCGATGAAGAGCTCTCGTCGGTCGCCGAAGCTGAATCAGACATGACGGACCTGGAAGCTGCCGACACAAGGCTCATGTACTGAAATATCATTGTTAACATTGTCCACATTTTAGCGTCAATGACATGTTATGAGTCAACTTACGTTGCTTGCTGTGTAAGGAATCTCAGTGGCGCAAGAGGGCGTAGCAACATTAACGCCTTCGTCTTCGTCGTCATCGCAGAAGGGAAAGCAGTCATCGAAGTCGACAGCCTCACCGACAGCGCCAACGCAGCAGGAGCCATCGCCATTCACGATGCGGCTCGAGCCTTGAGTCGATTGTTAGCATTTGGTTATTCTGTGGACAGAGGCTTGTCACCTACCAAAACAACAGAAAGTCTCGTCATTGATAGATCCGAAGCTCCAGTTGTCAGGGCAGTCAACCTATGGGTTATTGTCAGCTCATATTCCACGCTAAAAATCATTTCACGTCAAGCCAAAGTTAACTTACTTCTTCGCCGTTGATTCTCTGAGCTTGAACAGAGACGGCGGCAAGGGCCACAGAGGCAACGACAGATCGGAGGGCCATATTGAGGTGTTTTGGAAAGTTACGATTAAGGATTAAAGTGACTGTGGAAATGTTGAGTGCTGAATGTCGTAAAATTTCACGCACGATGGGTGATGAGAGGGAATATATAGTCGTAGGTCAACAGCAGCCCATGTACAAATCGTACGAACATGAGTCGGCCGCCACTAATACAGGGTTCGGGGCAAAGCGAAATGGAATAAGTAAGGCCCCATAAGGCTGGCTCCAATTTTAGGATAGTTTCATCTTGACAGGTGCGCGTAGCAGTGTCTTGGCCAGCATGTACGAGTAATCAATCCTCTGTATCAGGCTCTAGGGCACACTAGCTCGTGGCGGGTCTAATTGGCATCGTCGTAAATCCGATGAGGCGTCAGCACGAGTGTCAGCAACTCTCATTTAACATGGCTGTTGAAGACTCCACCCCTGTACATGACCACATGGAGGCCTGCTGTTTGAACCCTAATGGTCCCTACTACGTCTTTCCCGCAAACATGATGTTCTCATCACGTAGCGGCAGAAGACATAAAGCACCTCTCTATCATTGACAAGAATATCACTAGCGTAGTTCTGAGGGCTGAAGTTCCGATAGAACCCGTCGGAAAATTCCTGCCAGCGGACCCATGAGGCTAGATACAGCTAATGCCAGCTCCACAAGTAAGCGTGTCAGGGCCCGTCTTTCTACATGGTACACGTATAATCTCCATTGGGCATCTTAGATTGGCAGAACTAGGGGCGTGAGAGCTAGCTACACATGGAGACGGATAGCCGTTTCGGGGAAGCTAAAAGACCTATTTTGCCTTGACCGTCGCAAACACTGACTTAATTCGTGGAAAGAGTGAGGTCCTTAGTTAACAATTTGTGACTTTTGTACCGGTGGCAAACAACAGAGCCCAAGGACTTCGCAAATGGTCCACAACTTTCAGCTCGTGGAAATCGCCAGTTGACTGTCAGCGATCAGTTCTGCAGGGTTACCGCGAAAAATATCGGGCCAGAATGGGGCACGGGCCATGTCCAGCTCCAGCTGCCGTACGAGGTACGAGTAACAGCCCTGCGTTCTCGTCCCTGTTCAGAGCTCTGTAAGCTTACTTTAAATAAGTTAACGTAAGCAGCACATGGCTATAGATTGCCGGATCCATGTCTTTTCGCACAAACTCAGGACTGACAATCACGGTATTAATGTTATGCTATTCATGTGTATAAGCCCCGGATGATGGACCTCCGTACGGTACCAAACGCGGAAATAGTAAGATTCATCGGGACTTCTGATCGGCTTCACGGCAACGGGGACCCAGTATTTCCCCAGCCGTTTAAGCGGAGGGAATAGAGGCAGAAGATTGCCGTCATGACCACTCCTTTACACGGTAACCCGACAGGATCTTGAGTCAATCACAGATCGACATGATCTACATCATCGGAAAGCCCTATTCGGCTAGGCTCGCGTTGGTGCGGCGCTATCAATGGTTCTTCCCAAGCCGGAAGTAAATGCAGTTAAAGCCAACTAGGCTCATGTAAAATATGGGATGCGATTGGATCATGAAGTAGGCAAGATAGCCTGCAAAGGAGGTGTTTAGCTCGGGGCTCTGAAAAAACGAACTTTGCTCAAAGCAACGCGTAAGGGCATCGCGCTCGTATTCATGAAGATTTAAACAGTCTGAATGTCGATAGAATGAGACGTTAATATACCACATATGTAGCAAACAAAACTAGCGGTACTGACCTTTCACACCACAAAGATCAATTGACATATCTTATGAGGACAATGCATGCTCTTGAATAAGTATCATCGCACAAATTCACTTACGGATTGATTGCCTAAACGAGAGTAGAGGACGGGTAGGCGCGTCATCGGATTAATTAGCGTCGGCCGCCGCTAGCATAGGACTAAATAACTATGAATATGCTGGAGAGTACAGTTCTATTTTTTTCATTCAAATATGAATAAATACTTCACTGTCAGGTACTTGCTACTTGATTTTGCTGGGAGGCATTGGGGTCTTGATATTCCTAGTTTTGCTAGACAGGAAAGATAAGAAAAATACGATACTTCCTACTTCTATCACCCTACCTTTTCCGCCTCTTCTATTCCTAGAAGACCTGGGTCTTGCACATAAGTGTACTTCTTTGTGATGAATAGTATCATTTACTGGCCAAGCCGGATTTAGAAGGAGAAGAGTGAATGAACAAGCTTTCCAGGAGGTTTTGAATTGGCTGCGGATACTTTGAACTTGCTGAACTGCGGGTAGTACGGTTGGGCAATCAGCCAGTGGTCGAGACAGGGAAGGAGGTCATTATTATTTTTCAACCAATGAAATGGAAAGGTCTATGCTCCGTTTAGGACGGTTCTGCATCACCGCCTAGAAGCTCACCAGCGCCACGCCAGTGCGGTTCAACGATAGTCATCACCAGCAACGTACCCATATATGGGATAAACAAAAGCTGTGATGATGAGACTGAAATTTCGAGGATGGAAAGCTTAGAAGTAATAAGGATTGAAATCATTAGTTCGAGAGCGAGGCAGTGGGGTGTTTAATCATTATGTGTGGAAAACACAGACTGGTACTACTAAGGTCCTAAGGACTATAGTGAAGAAACTCCCGCCTAGACGGACAAAGTAAACATAGTCATATTTCACCAAAAAAATGTATATGTATATGCAGTTTTATGTATGAATATTATAGATTATCCTCTTCTTGACCTTGGATTTATTTGTAATTGTCGATGTCGAAATGCTATTTGCCCACCTCCACCTTCGTTGCTTCCGCTTCGCTGTTGATGACATTGGAAAGTTTCTAGCGGACCGCGCTCCGTAAAGTTAAATGATCAACCGATTACAGATCTATGACTCAGCCAGCCGGCAAATCACTTAACAATCCCCCTCCCCTGGTCCTTCTCCCTCGTTGGCGTCCGCGCTGCGAAGTCCAGACTAGTCAGCTCCAAGTTGACGCAAATTAAGTCATCGGATGAAGAAAAAAAAGAGCGAAAGAATAGAAAGTAAAATCAAGTAGCTTACCGCACAAACCAGCCATTGTATCTGAATTTACCTCCCTTTGAACATCGGGCAAATACATCAAACATCTCCTTACAGTCCTCAGATGAAAGACTTCTGTCCCATGGCGCATCGTTATTCAGCTCCATTTCTATGTAATGCGAGGAGTCGTCGAGGGGACCGGTGCATCGTTTGGTTTTCTGCCCAAGAATCCAGAATCCTTCGCTCCAGTACGAGTCGCACAACTCTGCTGCTGACTGTGAAGGCTCCTCGGCTTCCCACTCCTGGCCTGTCTTGAAGCATTCAACTTCCGGGTCAATAGCTCCAACAGCAATAGGTGCTACTAAGAGTAGAGTACCGTAAGCCAGAATTGAACGAAGCATTTTAAGTGTCGATTAAATAAGAACTTGTTATGAATTCTGCTTATAGCAACTATAAAACAGAGCTGGGAGTGGAATGTAATGAGCTGAATTGAGGATAGGAGAGAGTGGGAAAAGAAGACTAGCGAAAGGAAAAATTTGACTTTAAATGATAGCTTGTAACTATATGTAAAGTCTGAAGGATGATGATTTAAACTGCAAAAGCACTACAGTTTGGCAGACAGGGCTACCCCGGCAGACATGCACCCCACACGTCGCGATCTCGGCAAGATGCAACATGATAGAGATCACGATTAGAAGAGAGAAATAGGCTGATGCTCAAGATACTTTATGCGTCCCGAACAATGCAATATTGTGTACTCTATTATTGAGTAATGTGCCACATATGGATCGCAATGGATAGGTGTAGTCACAGTGGTTTTTTATACTATGTAGCCATCATCAGCCACGACTTGAAGTTTAATATCACAATCCAAAAGCTATGCAGGCATTCTTGAGCATTCGTCGTACGATCAATACCGGCTCTCGCGATTGAGGCGAGCTGTGGTGCAAGTTACCAGCCCCTTGGTGATCTTTCTATCTCCTTGGCTGCCATTAGGCTCCTTCTACGAAACAGGCCCACAGCACCCTGTCCAAGCGTCCCGTACAAATAAGTAGAGTTAGAGAGATTAGAAATAAGTATTCTGTAGCTATATGCATAGGGAATACTTATCAAGACTTATGGCGCACACCAATTGCACATTCATTTATATGTGCTGCTTATGTTCTTTTGTCTAGTTGACTCAGACCCTTACTGTTTCGTAGAAGGAGCCTAATGGCAGCCAAGGAGCTATACACTGACAGCTTGATCTTCTGTGCGCTACGGCGCAGCACTTTAAGGTAGTCTCAGCTAAGGTAGGCTCCTTTGGGAAACAAGGGTTGTGCCACAAGGCGGAAGCTCGATGAGACATACATCGTAACGGCACAGCTGGGGTGGACGGACCTCTAATTACAGTCGCATTGTTTTAATATCTCTCTCTTCAGAATAAGATACTTTTGGGGAAGAACTAATAGATAGGACATAAGTCAAAACAGCCCGCGGCCAACCTGTCAGGTTACGTTAGGTACGCAACCTCCTACCATACCTGCGCAGCGTCGGCTTGAATTCAAAGACGAAATGTGGGAAGAGAAGTCCCTAAGGACTCTTAGAATGCAGCAACTGAAGTTACTACGGATCATGGCTCGCCCTCCTGCTCACTGTATCCGCCCGTCCAGCAAGATGTAAGTAGGCCCGGTCCGCGAGAGACTATACATCGTGAGCACATGATAATGAAGATTGTCAAGATTGTCAAGTCGACCAAAATCCAGGAAAATAGCCATGCGTCAGTTTTCATGATGTATCGAAGACCAAACATGGTGACGAGCTCTTTGCCTCTGTTGAAAGGCAGTTGAGCGATGGCCAGCCATGTGGCATGTTCAGCTAGCCTTTCTAGGTTGTTCAGGAGGAAGTCAAGTACTCGTTATTCTTTTCAGCCAGTTGTAAGTGACTAGTAGACTTGTAGGGCTTATTTTCCTAGCTTGTTCGCCCATCCTCCATAGATACATGCAAGGTCATTTGAGCAGTGGTAGGACATCGTGGATCTACACTTCCATGCACACGCTACAATGCAGGAAATTTTGTCCGGTCTTCCACAGATCAGATGCTTTGCCTAAAAAGCAACAATAATCTAGTCGCCGTATTTGAACAGCGCACAATATGCGGCTTGCAACCGGCCTACCTAAAAAGACCACCCGGCCTTAGAAGCGGTGGGCGTACCAACTTCTAACTCCCACGGTCCTATACCAGCCAACCATACTAAGCGGAAATATCATTTTAGGAAATAGGGCAGCTCGTTTATAAGTTAAGTTCATTTAGAAGACACGGCTTGCGGCTTTTACGCCGACCAGCGACCGGCAGTGCGCTATTTAACTAAGCCCCAGGCCCACTAAGACGCAGAGTCAAATCCGCTCGTTGTGCTTGCTCAAGACGGTACCCTTCTACCAATATACAAGTTGAAGTCACAAATAAATGCTTCACCACGATCATGACTGGCCACTCAATGAGCAGCAGCGCGGATCTCAAAGCCTATTTGGAGTCGGTCTTGCCCCAGGAGGCCCGATCTTCCCTCCGTACATCTGTCCTGCCCGCCATCCTCGACGCCTTGGCGGAGATTGCCGAGACCCTGAGGATATCTCAACATGTTACACTAGCAGGATCAGCAAACACATTCGGCGATGATCAGCTAAATGTCGATGTTTCCGCCGAGAACCATATTCGCCAGGCCTTAGCCAGATGTCCTTCGGTCAAGACAGCCAGCAGTGAGGAGGATCCGGTGGAGAAGACAGTCGTCCATGATAGCACTGATAGCGGCACTGAGACGTTGGAGAGGTATACTGTTGCTTTTGACCCTCTTGATGGGAGCTCCATCATTGCGCCCAACTGGACGGTAGGGACGATTCTAGGCATTTGGGATAGCGACTCGGCCCTTGGTCAATCCCCAAGAGAGAAGCAGATTGCCTCATTATTAGGTGTCTTTGGTCCACGCACTACCGCTATCATCGCTCTTCACATTCCGGGCTCCTCCCCGACTTGCTTCGAGGTTGGGCTAGGAAGTATCAATAGACCAGCATGGGAAGTCCTCCGCACACAAATCACCTTAAGTGTCGCTCCCCAAAAGACAAGATACTTTGCCCCTGCCAATCTGCGATCAGCTGCTGAGAGCAAACAATACATGCAGTTGATCACGCACTTCATCAACGAGAAGTATACTCTGCGGTATAGCGGCGGTCTAGTCCCTGATCTTGTTCACACACTCGTCAAAGGCCACGGCGTCTATGTGTCTCCTGTCACAACGGCAAGCGACGCCAAGCTACGCAGGTTGTATGAGCTCTGCCCCGTGGCACTCATCATGGAGTGTGCTGGTGGCGTAGCTGTTGATCCCGCTTCGGGTATTGGTATTCTCGATACTCCGCTGGCTAACACCGACGAAAGAGCGGGATTGCTGTGTGGTAATGCTGGAGAAATGGAAAAGGCAGTAAAAGTACTTTTAACTAAGTAGACACACATAATATACACAGCCGAAGCAATACATTTACATATGTTGTTACTCATTCGCATAACTAGATATCGCTGTTTACTTCACACTATCTGACCCATCACAAAAATACAGTTGTGCCAATCCTTACATAACCCAAGCATAGTTCTAGTATATACATCTAAGCGTCTCAGCTCGCGAACTCAGGCCAGTGCAACCAATCAAAGTTACTCATATCATCCCACGAAAGTCCCCCAAACGAAGGCTCAAAATCATTGCCCGGTTGATTCAGGACCTGCATAATCTGGTCATCCGACATGGTTGAGAATGGCAACGTCTCGGGCCACAACAGTTGCTGCTGCTGCTGTTGTGCTTGTTGAGGTTGTTGCGGTTGGGCTTGCTTCGGCGTATGCTGCTGATCCATAGGCAGCGCTTGAGTCATCATTGGGGTCAATGACACCGATGGAGTCGATGTCGACGGCGGCCCAGTCGGGGAGGTAGTCGACATGCGCAATCCTCCCTCTCGAATCCCCGATTTCGCAGCCCTCCTCACAATCTGCCTCAAATGCTTCCCATAGAGCGTCGACAGCCCATTACGATGTGGCGTCACCGTTCCAATACGCTCCAACACGCCAGCAGCCTCATCAATGAGTTTCCGAACACTAGGCGCCAGTGAGGATCCGCCGGCATAAGCACTCAGGGTAAGGGCGAAACAGGCAGCAAAGGAGATCATAATACACGTGTTGTTAGGCATGGACTGGAGCTGGCTCTCACCCTGACATGCAGTGCGGAGAACGGCGAGGGCTGAGGAGAGCCCAGCGGTGCGGAAGAAGCGGCGGACTTCGAGGGGTGCAGTGGGGTGGTTGATTACGCTGCCATAGATCGATAGGCGCGTGTGGGTGACTAGGATGTCAACGTAAGGGGGTAGTCGTCGTTCTTGACACCCTTATCAGCAGTTGCGCTCATCAGAGACGGCTGTAAGTGAAGTACTTACCGGGACCAGCGCCGATAGAGGCGCCCCATCTTGAATAATACTGGTCAAAGAATCGCTCAATAGCGCTTTCAATCCTACTTTTGATGAGCAATGATTTTCATCGAGAACGACCTCAAGAACTTACGACTGGGCTACCAGCGAACCATCGCTGGTCACAGCTTGCGACCCGTCGCAGAGCGTCCGTACAGTCATAAACAATCCGTCCTATACCGATCAGTCAGAACCGGTATATGGGCCTCATACACTTCGTAGACCTACCAAATCTCGCCGTAACACGGCCATCGATAGTAACGGTGCATCCTGTCTCTCGGCAAGTGGCGACTTATGCCAATCCTCGCAGTCTTTCAGAAATCTAGTAATAGGAACTAAGAAGGGTCGGCCCCGCGCGAGACACATTCTTTGCGACATGTCAGTTAGCATAATTTCAAGTTGCACGATGGGGACCCCATCATTGGTCCTAACTCACCCTCGCTCCAGCACGAATAATGAGATCCAACATCGCTCCCTTCCCCTCAACAGTAGAGTACCCCGTTCTGACGCAGGGTCTATGTTGTGAAAGCCGTCTATCTGCAGTGCTGTCCTGGGGTCGAGACATTCCCCACGGGCGACGTTCATCCCTGTCCCAGGCCCCAGCATCTCCGGAGGAATAAGCGCTTTGTGTAGGCTCAAGTCAATGGCGATGGTGCTAGCCATAGAAATGTAAGCTGAAGTCTCGTCGTTGGTGCTGTGCGTGCCCGGTGACATCCAGGGAACGTTGAGAAGAAACGCTAACACAATCTCGACGGATTTAAGTCGATGGGGCATGATACGGTTCGCTAGGGTTTTAACATGGTTAGAAAGGCGTTTAGATAGAGCGCCTGCGGTGGGCCAGAAAAGGGCGGCTCCGGCCATGATGGAGGTGCAAAGAAAGGCGGATCGTGAGCGCGTGTAAGGAAGATCATATATCCTAGGATCGAGGCCCCATCTTGTATGAGCCAGTTTGTCGTAGAAGCTACCAAAGCATCGTCAGTCAGGCTTTCAATCTTAAAAAGCAACACTCCCCCTGGCTAAGATACTCACAAAGCAAAGAGGGCTTCACCCTCCTCGATAGTCGCCAGCCCAAGACTGATGGGGTCCACATCATCTCCAACATCCAGATTCACACGTGTAGCGGCTGCAAAGAAACGCTGAAGGTCTTTCGTCTCCTGCGACTTGGTCGACGACGAGAGCCGTTTATGATGTGAGCGCGGCTGGGCGACGGGCGGCGGCGGTTTCCTGGGCTCCTCGGGTGGCTGGAAGTACGACGCTCTAGCCAGTAGCTGCAACGGATTCTCTGCATCATCAATGGCTAGACTATCTTCATTGGCCTGTTGCGGCTGCTGCTGCTGGCCTAGATCCGGCGTTGAGTTGAGGTTACTTCTAGCGTCCTCCGCTCCGCCTGGTGCTCGCACTACAGACGCCGTACTCGTGCCGTCCTCCTGGCTGGACGAATCGTCATAATCCTGGTAGCCCTGCGAAGAAGGGTCGTTGAGCTGTTCAGCGGCCTGTACATCGTCCAACAGCTCTCGCAGCCGCGCTACGACCTTGCCGTCCTCATCCCGCAATTGCTCGCCTGAGTTGGCTCTCTTAACGGCCTGCTCAACCTGAAACAGCGCCTTGTCCAGCCCAACCCTCTTGCTGCGACTCGTGTGTCAGTAAAGTCTTCGCTGTGATAGCATTGACGGTGTTGAACTGGTGGAAGGGGGGGTTTCAGGTCATACTTCTTGATGCCCTTTTGACGACCAACGTGGACATCTGGCCGGATACAATCGCGACCCAGCTGCACGCATCGCTTGCACCGCGTCTCGCCCGGCGTCCAGTCGCACTTGATCTTACTGCGCCGGCAGACGATACAAGCCGCCAATCTCGGCCTAGCTGGATCACTCATGGCGTGCTGGGATCGAGGGCGGACAAGTAAGGCTGAAGATGTCTCACTCTCACCGGGGTACCTTTCAGCAGGTCCGGTTTGCCGTAAGGGTGAGACCAAGAGGGCGCATCTCTTCTACGAGCTTGTCTGCCGCCGCATGAAGACAAGAAGCGGGCGATATCGCAGCTGCTGATGAAGTGCCGGGCTTTTGTGTGGTTGCATCAGCACGCGCCGGATTGTTTGCATCCCCGCGAAAAGTCCTAAATCTCCATCAAGGTCCAAGGCAGACAGACGGAGCCGGCAACCGGAGAGGATCCAGTCTCTTGGCGCGCTTTACCCCACACGCTCTCCAGCTTTTGATTCTTGCTACCCTATAGTCATGATATATATATATATTGTATCAGACAGAGCCAATTCGGCATGCTATCAGCTCAGAGGCTCGGTGAGGTATGAGGAATATGCTGGAAGAGGTATATTATTTTGAAAGAGACCACCGTGTGTGATGGTATTTGGGAGGTGTCAAACAGCTTCAAGGGGAAGAAATTCCCAAACCCTTACCATAGCAGTACCTACGCTGTAAAGAATGAGTGGAATGTGTTTAGTTGACATTGACATTCAATTTTTCCTCTAAACATTCATTATCGAGAATAAATGTCGAGAAGCTCTAATAGAGACTTTGGTTATATGATTATAAAAGTCTGTTAATGATCATAGCCTGAAATCCCTCCAAGCTTGCTAGTTCTCCTATTCTTAACATGTAGCCTGCTAGCCAATTCGCAAAATAACGGCGACACTTGATACGCAGGAAAGTTACAGTATTTTCCGAGGCAAGGAATAATCTCATCAGGCTAATTATTCTTGATCGGCCAGCCGCATTATACAGCTATCCCAGAATCTGTATAGCGAATAGCATAGGATGTTGATGGGCTCAGAACTCACGCACAGCTTCCCAAATCCAGCATCCTACAAAATCCTCATTTAACATAAAACAGGCGACGGAACTTCTTTCAACACCTTATCTCACTACATGTCTATATTCCACCTTGAAACTCTGTAGCAGCCTCACCTTCACCACCCCGTGATAAAGCAAGGATCACACCCCCCCGCTCCAAACCCTCACCAGCCACCTCCGGCCGTTTCCAATAAACACCATCGAAACATGTTTTTACCTACCCGTCCATCCGCAATATATCCAAGAAAAGCAGGTCCGTAATACAAACAAGCTTTATGTATAGTACTACGAGTATATACGCCCAGATGTCGCGCATCAAACGTCGTCCTGTTCATAAAGGAGGCATGTTTCACGCTAAAGGCGATCCGGTTGTTTTGCCTTGAATGACTCGCATAAAGAACCAAAACAAGCTCTTTTCTCCACGCTCGCGCCGTTTGGTTCCCCAGCAAGAGAAAAAAAAGTCATCCTTTGAAACGAGCGAATACATGTAACGGATCCGCAATAGTTGCCTTACATCGAGATATTAACAGCTCACTACATCCATGCTTTTCACGTGCAAGGCAGCTAGTTTCCCAAGGATGGCGCGATCGTATGCGTGGCCCCAAGGAAGTTCCAAACCATAAATACATTTGACCCAATTTTTTCCAAGTGTATCAAGACATTGGCTACGAATTAAGGAGATAGTAGTTTTGTCGAGAATATATGCAACTACGAGGATTATCATGTGTAGGTGGCATATGTAAGCCTGTCCGCAGCAAGCGACCTATTTTGATCCTCCGAGGCGGAGACTACACACACATTCAAACACACACACCCTATTCACCGAACCTCCGGGGCCTGCAATGTCAGCATGAGAGTTGAGTCACATGAAAGCGGAGGGCCCCCCCCCCCATCAGATGACTAACTACAAAGCGCTATCATATCGAAAGGCTTCACTTAGACACAGGTGTAATATGATAAAAGACAAACAGGGGGTCCGAGTGCGCGTACCACTAGGCAGCACGAGGCGTTCAATGAACTCCAAGCCACAAGCTTCGAGACCCTTGGGTGGCTTGATGAGGCATCAGAGTCCCGTGCAAGCCGCAAAAGATCTAGACCCTTGGCCGCCTTCAATTATCGATTCGGTGAGGCGCACCACAGCGAACCTTAAACCCAGCCTCTTAGGATTAATGAGGTCAGGCTTTCGGGAAGCTCTCGGCTTGGCGAGGCAAATTGGACGTCCGGCCGGCATCCGGCGGTGCAATGAGTCCCGGTCTAGAATCCGAATGTCACTTGTTCATTGAATTCATATATCGAGGCGGAAGAAAAGGCGGCGCACGTGTAATTAGTGACACGTCTTGTAAAGTTGCCCGGGGTTCGCAAAGCGGCAATTAGACCTTGTCATATGCCCAAGTTTCAATCCCGCATGACTGGTCTCAAGCAGTAGCGAGGTAATTAATCTCAAGACTAGGTATTTAGAGTCCCCGGGCCTTTCGGAGTCTTGGGGAGCCGACCTAATCCGGAAACTCGCATCCCAAACCGCCCCAGCAACCGGATGCCGTGGGTTGCGGACGGGGGTGGTTACGGACCCGGAAGGTTTTGAAACCGCGCGAAGCGGAGGAAAAGAGGTAGCAATAAACGGGCTGGGTCGGGCATCATGAATCTCGAAGGAGCGGAGGAACTAGCGCTGTGACACAGTCAGCCTATGCTGTGCGGCGTGTTGCTTCGAAATGTGTCCTTGCGCCAAGGGTCATTAGCCTGGACTGGCTGGCGTGTTTCGGATGGAGGTTCTAGAAATAGCCTCCCGCTCTACTGAACGCGGCGCAAATAGCCCAAACAACAGCGCCATTCGCTATTCATGCCTTCGAAGCTCATGCAATTATCGTGGAAGGGGTGAGTGTTCATTTTGAACATGTAGCAGCAGCCCCCCACTATCTGAGGCGTCTAGACAAGATGATCGTCAATATCAAGCAACATGTTAAAACGTGGCAATCAATAAACCCTGGGGCCAGAACTAATTGACAGGCAGATCCCGCCTTCCCGGCTCTTACAGAGGCGCTCCAATACAACGCGTCGAGAGTCCAGACACTTTCCATTCAGCACGCACGGGCACGGGGCGCAGGCGCCCGGTGGCAAAATGAAACCGTCTGGGAAAAGAATAGCCACTTTGCATTTCAGGGTCTCCCGCGCCCGCGCGTGCGTCCGAGGAGCCCGCCGGCCGGAACTGGGCCGAGTCGTCAGGTGCTTCTTTTCACGCTCGCCGGAAGACCTTAAAACAAGCGGGCAAGCAAACCCCTGGTGCGTCAAGTGCTGGAAGGGTCTGGACCGTCGCAGGCGCCACTCCAAGTGTCGGCGTAGCAAAAACAAGAGAGCAAAGAGGGGACCTTGGCGCTAAGGCTATGTCAAGAAGTTGAGCATGTCGATCGCTGAGCGACCGTGGGAAAATCATTCGGGAGATAAGCCGTTTCCAAGGACAATGACAGCGTGTGAGGGTGATGGGCCCTGCGTGTGGGTTGATTGAATCTAGCGATCGCAAGAAGGGTGTGCCAGCAATACTGGTAGATCAAGTCAGAACCGTCATAATTAGTGGTACAGAAAGCAAGACCCTGTCGGAAAAGAAGAAAACAACGGGGACAAAGTACTAAGTGTTGTTCTTTAATCGATCGATTGCATTTCCAATCAACAGAGACCGTTTCGGAACTTGTGTGCTGGTCTTTACTATATGTAGTCATCTTTCGCCCCTCATCGAAGATGGCCTCTCATCGAAGATGAAGGGAAGCCGTGCTCGATGATTGGCTCAGCGGATGGAGAGCAATCTGGCGATGTC
Source organism: Waltergamsia citrina (assembly GCA_022814615.1). Classification (NCBI taxonomy): domain Eukaryota; kingdom Fungi; phylum Ascomycota; class Sordariomycetes; order Hypocreales; family Bionectriaceae; genus Waltergamsia; species Waltergamsia citrina. Next base: position 161,398 of record JAKLNE010000048.1, on the reverse strand, counting down.
CTTGAGGTGTTCCTTGGGTGTGTTGACCACTGAATCGAGGGTTTGGCGGGGGATCTCCGCCCCTTGAGTACAAGTAACGCTGATCGCGATGGCCCTTGGTCACTGACTCTCGCTCCGTGTGTTTGCTGCTGTGGTGATACATGTACTCGTACCCGCAACTGGGCCGGCCGTTGAATGAAGTAGCCGGGGTTCATATGCTTAATGCGAGGCGGGAAGAGCTGCCAGCCTAGCTTAGCTTCAAGAGTAGCAAGCGTTCGACAAAACAAACCACACAGCTGGGTTCGACGCTTGACGATAGTTTACGTTTATCACCAAAATAGCTGTTCATCTGGCGTAAAATAAAGGCTGCTTTAGCTTGTCTCTCGGACCGCCTGCAAGGTTAACCAGCCTGCTTACTGGGACCGCGCCAAGGATTCTCAGCTCCGTCGCAAACCTATTCATACTTTGGGTAGCGCCTAATTAGCTGTTCAATCCAGCCACGAGACAAGCGGACGGGGCAGCAGACGGCGTTAAGGTTAATACTCGTAGTCTTTTGTCCCTACCAAACTTAGGAGCTTATTTGCCTAGCTACAGCTACAGCTAAGATAGCTATAGCTACCATGATCAGTAATAGCGATGCTGATTAAAGACAATTGTTTGCTCCCGGCTACCGAGGACTCCGGCATCTGTTGCTCCCGCATTCTCGGACAAGACGGAGCAAGCAGATAATTACTTGTTGCATAACCGCCCGCGCCGCAGGTTAATTCGAACAGCTGTGCAAACCTTGTAGATAGCTTTTGTTGTTGAACTAGCCTGCCCTGACGCGCATTTCGCTAGACAGGGAGTGACCCTGGCGATCGGTAGTGCCAGCTAATAATTATCAATTTGTCCGGTACGTTTTTATGTATTACTCGGAGTAATTCAAGTTAAAAGGTTATTGAGTCCCTGCACACCACGGACGGCGCGGGTCGTGAAAAGAGGCAGTTGATGGCGCAGATCATTGAATCTTGAGATGCAGTGTATCGAACTTGCAGCCTCGGCAGATGGTCAATTGGGGGAGGCAACGTTTAAGCGTGAAGCATACATATGGCACGGTGCAGCGTGAGGAACACCTTAGTTATGTAGGTGATCAGTCAAAGCGAGCGTAGCATTCTCGGCACGGTAAGGTAGGTAGTAATCCGTGATGGATGCCTCCCTAGTCCACAGCCGGTGCTTGTGCATACGAGTACAAGTATATTACGGTCATATTCATTCATCAGGTGGCAGAAACCCGCGGGCACGCGCGTGTCGTCTCTGCTCATAACTCACATATCATTACATCCTTTCCGTGATTAGTGAGCGAGTCGAAGGGTATCGACATAAACCGTAGAACCTGTCCAACGGTCGGCCCTGCAAGCCAAGGTACAGACGGTGGTACGGCAAAGCCAGTCCTATGCAGCCGTCTCGTTCCGGACGGACAATTCTGGCCGATGTGATCGATGGGCTCGGGCACGGAGGGTTTGACTTTGGTGGTTCGACATGGCTAGTGATACGAGTACGTCGAACGGGTTTCGCAAACAAGCAATGTGCTACTTGGTTAGGGAGAGATACGGTCGATGACCCCGATTGCATGAATGATGGCTTGTTTTGAGGTAGAAGCTCCTGGACTGGTCGTACGAGTCGTTTGTGGTCAGTCGCATGTATTGGGCAGGCGATAATAATAGCGGACGGAGGGATAAACGGAAGGGAATGAATGAATGAGTAGGATGGAGCCGACAAGGAACGTGCACTTGACTCTCATACAAGCACAAGCACAGGCACAACCAAGCTAAGCAAGTAAGTAAGTAAGTAATAACTGAGGCCAGCTGAACAAGCTTCTGCTGGGCTTGCTGAGGTAGGCATGGCATGGCATGGCATGGCATGAAAGGGACAACAGACATGAATGAACAAGGACCCCGACGATCGGAAATTCGTAGGAGCATCTGGAGACGCCGAAATGCGCTAGTCCTATTCGGGGCTGACAGCAGGGGATCAAGATGGCTGACATGCTCAGGCTGTTTGGCAGGCGGAGTACCTTTCGCGGGGTGGACATGCAATTACCGGGGTACTAGAAATCTTATACACCTAAAGGAAGAACGTGAAGGAAGTTGGCCCCCAATGGCTATGCCGCTGTGCCTCAACTTAATTCAGAGTCACTCTCACCTTCAGCTCAGAGTGGGTAAGCTCAGCTAGACCTTAAGGTAAGGTAATTACTACTAGTAAGTAGGCAAGGTAAGCTTCGAAACCTCCTAGGAGAGGACATGCATAAATCCACCACGTAGTCAGTCCCCTTCCACTTAATCAATCTTCTGCACCGGTAAATTACTTCCTTACTTTTGGTAGTCAATTCCAACTCCGAGCTGACATTCAAAGTTAACTACGGGGCTCCATTTCTATGGAGATTACACTTAATAAAGATGGGGCTCTCTCCCGCGTGCCTGGATTCCAGCTCGGTCCATTATGGAGACAACGAAAACCTTTTTTTTTTTCCTGCTCTCTCTTTCGTTAGCCTTACTTCCCCTTTATCAATGATTTTACTTTCCTCGGTCTCGCATTTCCTTGTCATTTTACGGACCGAGGCTCTGATCAAGTGGAGGCCAGGAGGGATCTAGATCTCGCCTGCTTGCTCGAGGATAGCTGAGCTACTCAGCTTACTTTGCACGAGTAATTAGTTCTTTTGCAGGTATGAGCAAGGCTCCCTTTTTAGGACTAAACAGCGACAGCAATCACTCCCGTCGCGCCGCATGGCTCCCGATCAGGCACTTCTGCAATTAGAATTACACGGAGAGCACTTAGTTCAGCTACAAGCAGACAAAAGCCTAGCAAAGTCCGCCGGCCCCGGCAGCCACGCCGCTACGTGACTGATATTATCCCTGATACCCGGGCGTTAAACATCATGATTATGACCAACGAGTACACCGTAGACAGGCATGGTAAGCCCTGCTAGCCGCGGTTACTCATCGCCGAATTGACCTGTCGCTTCAACGAGAACAAGCCACCTGGCTAGGGTATTTGTAAAAAACTGCAATTTTTTGTATGAGTACCTGCAAATGAGTCAACAAAATCAGCCGTGATTGCTTTTGTCTGCCTGCCTCGCGTAACCTGCCGTGGTTCGGTGGCTTGTAGTTTTAGCTTGGAGATTGCGCGGCTTTCGGGCTGTTCAATGCTGACGCCTAATGCCGTTTGCTGTCAGGAACACGCACAACGGATGCCTCACCGTCTAAATCAGTTTCGTACTACCATCCAGAGTAAGTAGTGAAAACAGGTTATTACCTCTTCATTACTGCGGATCAATCGTGATCAAGCTATGAATGACTTGACCGTCGGGATCGCCCTGATCATCACTCTTCCGTCCCGAGACCCTTGGCCGCCCGCTAAGGGTTCGTACTCGTACGAGGAGTCATACCTATCCCTAAGGCTCTTGTTTGAGTGCAAGCTAACACAAACGGCACTAACAACTGTCAACGCATCGATCCCACAGCAGAACATCCGATGGCCCTGCCATTCACGGAAGGATCTTCACTTCCGCTTGGCTCTGTTTCTTCTGCGGATACTTCGTTTTACGTGCGCGTCCAAGGTGCTTCGTGCTTGCTTTGGCACGGACCGATCAATCTCGTGCAGCAAGGCTAGGTTTCTGGGTCCCCTTGTTTCTTCTAGCTTAGATCCGTAGTTGCTTGGATATTGGGCTCGCATCGCGGTTTGAGGACCAAGCCCGCCGCCCCGGGTTGGTCTTGTCTCAGCCCAATGGGGCCTCCCGTTGTTTCTGAATTAATATTGCTTAATACTTCTCTAAATTTTTTGCCCAACTTTTGGGGCTGTCACTCATCCCTGCTGACATTTCTCTCTCATTTTCTTTTGAGAGAAAAAAAAAATATTAAGAAAAATCATGGAAGCCAAGATTACGACGCTATCATTATCAGGGACGCACACTCACCAGACCTGTCGGCGTGCCGTTCATGTCGTCTGTCTAGCTTTTTGGCTTCTCCGAAACAGCCGGCGTTGGGCCAATCGAAGTGGCTCCGGACGTGGCTCTGGAGGAACCTTCGGCGCCCAGTGAGAGGAAAAGAGAGCCCCAAGGCAGAGGAAAGGGAGGGAGGGAGGAAGAGGGGGTGGATGTGCTTTTAGTTCGGGGGCTGCGATCAAGATCTCGGACCTTGCTACCACCACACCCTCCTCTCCCCTCGCTCGCTTTCACACTCCGCTCCGCTTGACTGACTGCCTTGGACCTCTGCGAACATGATTCCTCCTGGGCTCTAACAAGCAGGGTTTGATGATATTTTATTGTAGTGTTTTTCTTACCACGCCGGTTGATATTGGACCTGCGTGTGCTCCTTGACTTAGATGGTCAACAAGTCAAATATTCCGTAGAACCGCCGGGCTTCTTATCATGGACGCTTTTGTCGTTTCACGGACACTTCCTTTATGATCAGTAGTATTTCCCAAGATGGCTTGAGTGTTGCGGCGGCTTCATCCTAGAGTAGCCCGTATTTTGTCCCCCCCTGCCGTGCTGTGCCAGTTTATGCTAGGATGCCTGCTGCAACCCGCTACATAATACTTGCGGGCAGCTTGCGACCACCTCGTAGATGCATACCTTAAGCCTGTGGCCCCTTTACTTGCATCACGGTATGGATGGTACATGGCACCTCCCTCCTTATCCTCCCCTACTTGCATACAGTCCTACCCCCCTTTCCCACCCCTCCCACTCCTCACTCCCACCCCCTGGCTGCCTTTCATCGTTGATCATCGACGCCTGGATCCCTCTCACGCCTGGACCGCACCTAGTATTAGCCCGCCTTGCCTTGATTTCCTTAGCGTCCATGCCTGCACGCCCACGCCCTGGGGGGGAGTCTGAGACCCTTTCGGCCCTCTCTTAAAGTAGGACTCCCTGCCCATCCTTCGATAAAGCTGGTCCCTCCTACGTACAACACAAAATCATATACATACAGCTATCACCCTTGGCTCTTGGAACTTGGGCTTGTTTCGTTTTCTTCAACTCACCTTGGACGAACTCAACTTACAACAAGCCTTCGATACACAACAACACTACTACTACGCCTAAGGCAACTATACACTACATCGACTATAAGCTTCGGTGTTCTGCAGATCTCGATCGTCGACCTACGCACCCAGGACCTCATCCTCCAACAACAGTTGCCAAGCCAGACTCTACTATCTGGCCTAATCATCAACAAACGCACTACATGACTCTCGCATCAGCGGCTTCATACTACCCATCTATCAAGATGCCTTCTCGACCACCCACCCACCACTTCGAGTCCTCCTCGTCGTGCTCTTCCTCCGACTCCGACCTATCCTCAGCATCCACCAGCTACCGCGCCAGCCTGGACACCACCCACCGTCCTGTTGCTTCTGTGGAAGTCCTTCGTTGCATGCGCTGCGCTCGCGCCGTGGAGGCCACTTCAACAGACGAAGCCAGCACCATGGGCATGGTCCGCATTGCCCAGAACCTGTACTACTGCGAGCGGTGCGCCAAGATGGTCGGCTACAAATAAGCAGCCAGACTCCCCCATGATGTGATGCATCTACCCTCGCAGTAGCCGCCCAGGTTGGCTGGCAACAACTTCTATTTTTATCACTTTGGACAGACGACCTCACGACAAAGTTTACGACCTGTTTCGAGCGCATGTATTCTGGATACTGGGGTTTTCTCTGTTGGCATCCTCCTTATCAAACGGCAAATTTGGAATAGATACGATACCCTACTTTTTTGTTCATCTTTCAACACACGGCGCAACGGGCTTTCTCCTGGGACGGGATGCTAGCTACGAGAGCTATCTGGATCTTCCCTCAGGACACACACCAAGAGCCTACTGCACCCAACATGCACACTCCGCGCCATATCGGCCGTTTGAGATCATCGTTCCACCCAGATCGGCAATGTCTTATTTCAAGACCCTGAAAAGAAAAAGAGGAAGCGATCTGAGATTCAGGGACGCAGGATTGTCTGGGTTTCCGGCGATCCGTGTTTGGTGCCGCGCAGCAACTTTACTTGGTTTGGAGACGATCTGCACCGGTCAGCCACATCCCACCGAAAGGGATAGCGTCTCGAAACGGGACACAGCATAGCCAACCGAAACTGGAGATGTCCAGGGAGGCTATTCCTTTCTTCAACGTTTCGCATTGAAACAATCATGATGAGAAACATGACTTTGCTGTTTCTCAAAATGTTGTTTTACGACGCGGGCTCAGTCTGAAACGGCGCTATGGATTGATTGGGCCAGCCTTAATGGTGGCTGTGCAGACGCTGACGCCGGACATGCCGACCGACGCAACCAACAACGAGGCGCGGTTTGCTTAGGGCTGTAATGTAATTTCATTACAGCTTGAGCGATACGTTTTAACTCTTTTTCGATTATTCATTTTTTTTTTTTTCTCGTTTTATCTCATGAGAGAGATGGGTGATTGAGACGGCACGGAGCGGGACCCACAGCGGGCTCGGCTATACGAGACTCATTTCGGGCAGCGTCGTCATCGTGCAGCGGCAGCGTCGACCACTACACGATTAGTCTGAAAGCCCTCCCACCGCAGCCGGTGATACCCTGCCTATTCCCTTGCGCCCATCCAATGGCCGACGCAAATTCATCCCCCGCCGCGGCCTTGGCGCCTATCGCGACAGCATCACAACCGCGCGCTATGAGATGAGAGTAGCCTGCTTCAACCAAGAAAAAAAAGTATTGGCACCATCAATTACTCTTGGGCATGCTATGGAAGAAAAGAGGATATGGGACTGGCAGCAGGATAGACTCTATTCATGAGCACTGTCTCTTGGTATGCAGGGCGGCACGCAATGCAACGACGTCTCACAGTTTATGCTGTCTCGCATCTGCAGGAAAACTGATTTTTTTTCATTCAAAGGACGTGCGTGCGTCCGCGACGCCAAATAGGCAGGTTTCATACAGATAGCTTCTGGCTACGTGGCCTCACTCCCACGCGAGAATTAAAATATAAAAAAATAATTCTAATAACCCACTTCTTCATCTTCCATTTCACAAGTGAATGTAATTACTCAACGTAACTAATAGCTAGCTTAAGAAGCAAGAAGAGGGACACTGTAGGCGTGAATCCCCTCACTTGCACAGCATCCACGCCAAGTCCTGCCAGACGCACGCACGCCGCTGTCATCATTCCCACCTGACCAGTCTCGCCGATCCCTACCCAAAACCAACATAACAGCGTCGTGTAAGCACCATAAACAAGCTTTCCCAACCTATCGTGCCGTAACTCGGGAATTTGGTCACGCCAATAGAAACTTTCCAGAAATGCAAACCCTAATTCTTTGCTTTTTTTCTTTGTCTTTTTTTTTTTTTTTTTCTCTTCACTAGCTTTTCTTCTATTCTAGTCTTATTTGCCAGATTTATACTGAAGCTCTCATGAATGAAGGGTTTGTTGGTTCAAATGTTACCAGTGATGTACACGCCCCTCCAGGATAAATAAGACCAAGTCCCGTACATGAAACTATTGGAATTTTGCATATCCCCCCTTGATTCTTCACCCTTCTCTACCTTTCTTCCTCTTTCTGTTTATTCACCGTACACCCTTTGTCTTGGCTCCCGCTGCAATAGGTACCTTTTTTTTTTTTTTTTTTTTTTTTTTCTTTTTTCTTACCGGCAGTTGCATTTTCCGGGAATGTGTCTCACCCATTGGGGAAGCAGGAGAGTCAAAGTGTGCATGAGACTTATTTACGCGCCGACATGTTTATGCCCCCGAGAGTGTGTATCTATCTCTGCGTGTTGCACGTAACGAGATATAGGAATGATACACCTTGATTGATAAGGGGGCGTGTGAGTGAAGCATGAAGACTTAATTATGTGTTCATGCCCAATCAAGGGGAAAGACAAAGACCCTGAATTCTTCAGGTCGCACAGAATAACATCTCGTCGTAGCCTTACCTGAACACAGTCTAAGCCGCACACACCTATTATTAGGGTGAAATAAAGTAAGTGGGAATTTACTGCTTCGGGGAGGGATAGTCATAAGGGACCTTCGATGACAGGGTCCTCTGACGATCTGTTTATTTCTCGCGTGGGAATTTGTTTACAGCAAAACATTTTTGCGAAATCCTTGCTTACCTCGTGGCAGACGTTTTTTTTTTCTCTTTTCCGGGTTGGTGGTTTTTGCTCAGTGCGCCATCGTGTCGGTGAAGGGAGAGGACGGGGGAGACCTGATGTCATGGCGCTGGGCACGCGATACGCAGGGACTGGTCCAAACCCGCTCATCTTCCTCCTCATTTAGAGAAACTCATAGACCTCGTATATGGGTAGACTAGTAGTGTAATTTGCAGCCCTGAAAAAACTTGGGATCTTGAAGTAGGTGGAGGGTATCCGAGCATCGTCGGGCCACGACTAGTATGCTCCTTGTTGAGCCGATCACGACCCTTAGTTGAAGTTTTCCTCAATCGTAGGGCTTGGGGTGTGCATGATTTTGAGCGCAGGGCTGAATTAATTGCGTTCGTTGGGCTAAGGTTGGGCAGCCACGCTATTGACCAATTTTTAAACACACTCCTTTTATTGTTAATTAGTGGTAAAAAATCATGGAGTTAAGGTACAGGGCCAAGATCAATAAAGCGCAGTCGCTGCTGCCAGGGCGGGTTTCCGTTGCCGGGCGGGCGTTGTTGATTCCTGGGGAAAAGGTAAGCTTCGTGTGCCTGGCCGTGTAAGTTGTCCGCCTCTCGCGTCCTTATTCGACTTGTAGGGCACGAGCATGAGGTATGACAACATGTAGAAGGTCAATCTATCTCGTTGCTTTTGAGTTGCGTACAGACATGGCACGGAGACGTGATCCTCATTCAGTCCACGCGTTATTCTCGTCTCCAGCCTCTCTCCCCTCATCATCTTCAGGAAAAATCGAAAGCTCAGGTCAATCCGTCCCGAATATCCCCAGGGCTTCGGATATCACACCCGGTTAGTATATATTCGGGCTCGTGCCGAACGGAGCCATACCCGCAAGCCCACGTATACATTAATCCCCTGATACTATGCCGGCGACTTGCGTCCAAGTCCCCACCCACCGCCGTCCTCGGCATACTTAACTACTAGTAGTATGGTAGTAGTGATGATACTGAACGTAACGTTTTGCCCGCCCACCCACGCTGGCATGCAGCAGGATTTGGCAACACCCTCAACAGGGATAATAACAAAAATTTAAAGGAATAGATTAGATTCTGCGTGCGTCCTTGGCTGACGAGATCCGGCGAACAAGCTCACATTGGCAAGGCTGACGTGCTTCCTTCTTTGTATTTTTACTTTTTTTCGGCATCTTGGGCCGAACGACAAGCGACAAGCGAAAAAAAGAAAAAAACAAGCTCACTCACAGTCCTGTCCGACAGATCATCTTTGCCTCTAGATTTGCGGATTAATCCAGCGACTGTTTCACTCTGAATGCTACGGTCCCAATGCAGGTGGCAAGTGTGAAATAAATTAGCAAACCCTTTTCTGTTGATGTTAACCCCCTCCCTCACAAGCTTTATTTCCTGTGCATACAGGCTGAATAAGTTATCAAAAAACAAAAGCTTATAGTAAAATGAAATTGAACATTCCACTCTCGGCTGACCTCATCATGCATGGATTTAATAGTTTCCTTTGGATGCAAGCTAACTACCGGTGGGCAACCCCCAAAAAGAGAAGCAATACATAAGAGGGTGGGGGCGCTACGCAAAGAAGCAGAATAGGAAAGCCACCGACGCCGTTAAGTTGGATAATGCAATTAATGGATTTGGGGGAGGTTCACCCCCTCTAGATGGCCTGCATTTTTGTTTCGATCGAATACGATGCGCGGCAGGGGGTTGATGCAGCCGGCAGTGAGAAGGCACAGTTGAAGGTATTGCTTGAGAGGGGTGGGCTGTGTCTGTCATGGGAAGGATGTCCGGTCTCGCTTGATCTTGTGTTACAAGAAGAGGTTAGAGAATTAGTGTCGGTGAAGCTTAGTTGCGCTGAGGTTGAATGAGGCTTGCAGGACGGCACGGGGAGCAGCCTTCTCGCATACCGCTGGTTGTAAGACTTTCGTATTCGTTTTGCATTTAGTAGCAGTTTGACAGGCTAAGGCCTGATGTACTGCGCTTCCATTACACCCAAAACTCCTCAACACCGTGCCTCAATGAGGACATCGAGATATACAATCCATCCAAAATCATGTACATGGCGCGTTACGTGAATGTAAGATCATCCTTCCATCTTCACATCCGTCTCCTTGGAGGACTCCTTGGACAAGTTCTTCAACAGGTAACTCCTCTTGAAGTATTCGTTCGGGTGCACAATCGTCTCGAGCTGGTTGACCGTCATGACGCCCTCCTCCTTGGCTTGCTTGATCTCTTTCTTATGGAGATGCTCAAATACACTGTCAACATGTTAGTATGCGTACTTTCCCTTGCATAGAAAACGTGCCCAAGGGAACCGCCACTACTCACCGGTTGCAAGCCATGTGGAACTTCTGCCCATCCTTATCCTCCTTAATGCCCTGCATGACGCCACGATCAGATACGCCCATCGATTGTACCAGGGCGGTAAGATTCTCCATATTGAAGTGTCGGTACGGGCAGCCGTGCGCCTCTCCCGCCCCAGGAGGATGCTCGGTAAGGATCTTCTGACAGCTGAACGGGCTGTACCCGCCACCCCTCCGATTCGCGTCGCCTCCGACATCGCCGTATACGTGGCGCACATTGTAGCGGTACTCCTTGTTGAACTGATCGTCCGTAATCTTGTGGAAGCTGCTGCGCCAGAACATGAGGCACTCCTCGAGGTTTAGGCCAATGCCCTTGAGGAAGAGGGAGTACTGCAGACGGCCGTAGTGCTTGAGGTGAGCGTCGCGGCGGAGGGAGCGGTGTAGATGAGACATGCACGCTGGGAAGTGCTGAGATAGGTTGTCGATGTTGCCGGCTGTGATCTGTGCGCCAGGCGGTGCCGACGTGTTGGACATGTAGGCCGAGTCGGGTGTGATGAAGTTCTTGGACAAATGGTTCAGGATGGGTGTGAGGCGATCGTCTTCATCCAGTCGAGGAAGGGCACGAGCCGTCAACTTCAAGAGGTGAGTTTGGTTTCACGAAGCCAAGGGGACATAGACAAGTGTCAGGACTTACCTCTAATTGACGCTCCAATCGGGTTGTGAACTCGGCAACGACCATACTGGACTGTTCCCTCCCAGGAACGTACGCCTTTCCGTGTTTCAGAAACACACGTCGGCTCTCTACTAGGTCAGGGACGCGCATCCAGTCCACCTTGAACCATGTATCATCCTCACTGCTACTCGTCTGGCGCGGCGGCATCATGGCCGCCAGCTCGTTCGCAAACTCGGCCCTTTCCTCCTCTGTCACTGTCTCCCACCAGTCTAGATTCAGGTCGGAGACAAAGGCAGAGCGCTCCCTAAGGTCGTCGTTGGCGAATCGCATACGGAACAGCATCGTCTCGACGCGGCTGAACCGCCGCCGGAGGTCCTCAGTTGAGGAGAAAGCCAGTCGGAGGATGAAGTGGCTGTAGTGATCCTTTTGTCGCTGCTGAGATAGCTTTCCGGATGCTGAGCTGTTTGAGTCTAATGGTAGGTACTTGTCGAGGATGGGCTTCATGTGTGACGCGGTTTCGGCTGGTGTCTTGTTGCGAAAGGAGCATGCTTCCAGCTCTCCGAGCACTAGATGAGGAGGTTAGCTTGGATGGGCCTTGCTTGCACCAGTAATGCATCTGATTAAGGGGACACCTACCGCGTAGTCTGTCAATGGCCCATTGTTCGAATTGCTCCAAGGTAATGTCTGCTGTGGGCGGCTCGGTGTAGAAGTTGAGTCGATAGGGGTATTCCGTGTCCTTGTACTGGGGCGTGGCGAACTGCTTCTTGCGGTGGTCGACGACATTGCGCCGCTTCGGATCAATCCTGTCGTGATTTTGACGCAACATTTTGGCGTCTTTTATGTGGTCTTTCTATGGGTGTCTTTGACGAGCCAGAAGGTTGATGATGATGCAACGGCGAATTGGTGTTGTACGTGAAGTCCATTAAAGTGTCTGGCGTTCGAGACGCGACGAGACGCGTCGCGGGGCGGACGACGCTATTAGCAGGGGTTTAACAGGGCGCACGTACGCTAAGGTACCCAAGATCCGCTAATTGTCAGCATCATCGCTAAACTACCACTGACTTGGGAAAAGACAACCAAATACCATACCTATCTTGTGAATTGTTCCTAAAAAGAACATTGATTATCGAGAAATCTCTAATGGGCACTTTGATAGTACCTAGCATGAAGAACTTGAATCGAACTTGTGGGCAGTAAGGTCCCACCCAGTAATAGCACGGAAAAGGTAATTACTAGCGACTGCCAAATGCTCTTGCCCCACGCTAAGAGCAGGAGCGCTCCTACCCGGAGATCGCCTCAAAGCAGTCACCAACTTGAATCTGAACTTATCTGGACTCAACCTAGGTTCATTTCCCCGCTTCACCATTTCCAACTTCACTGACCACATTGCCACGCTTTCATGCTCTCGTTTTCCTCAGCTGTGCACCTTTCTGCTCCTTGATATCATGACCCGCAGTCACGGAGTCGTGGACGCCAAAAGGCCATGCCCTCTTACTGAGCCGTTGCGAATACCCAAGACGGTAAACAAGATCCTTACCCTGGGATAACTATCATTGGCAATGTTTCCATTATTATCAGTAACCAAATGCTAATACTCGCCTAGTTGGGCCTGAACGGGGAACCTCAGTCCGCAGCGTTGTTGAAATATCTGCCGCCGGAGATGATCCTCCAAGTCTTTCATCACCTCGCCCCGGTAGATGGCTTTATGCTTTCCGTGTCATGCAAAGCTCTTTTGTCTATTTCTCAACTCGCAAACCTTAAAGTTCCGAGTCGTCTTGCCCATCGAGCACCATGGGCTTCGAGCCTTGCTTGGTTTTGGAAACCAGAAGACCCTACTACCCTCCGACCTCCATGTCGCTGTGGTAGCCTTGAGGCTCTCCTCCGCAAATTCGAACGCAAGACTGGTCGTGGTCGAAAAGATAGAAGCCGAAGTATCTGCATAGATTGCATGAAATGGCTCCCCCGTCGCAAGTCGTACTGGCGCACAGAGGCTTTACGACTGCGAAACGAGAGGTGGGATGAGGAGGTCGATGATGACTGGCAGCATGCTGCCAAGTACTTCACCAAGGGCATCAAAATGCAATGTCCTCCGTGCCGACTCAAGGAATACGGCAATTCCGTGACCGAGAATGAGATGGGTTTAGGCCTCCTCATCCGAACGGTATAAGCACCGATATCTTGATGCTGCACGGCCGATAGGTTTGAGTCACCCTGGCCAACCACCACCATTAGAGCATCCCACCCACCGAATTACCCCGAACGTGGCTCAGGCGCCGGCCTCCACATGTACGATTCCTAAAATGCGCCCCTCATGACCGCCCTGCTGCACTTAGCATCCACATTAATATTCGGTTCTGTTTACTTGCCATTCAACTATATCCCTATCTGAGAGTCGAATTATTTGTTGTTTTCATCTGCTGGCCGTCAACTCTTTCCACATCGTGAGGCTATCAGCAGTTTGATCATTCTGGCTCAGCGCTGTCCTGGTGATCGGCCACGCCGCTCTTCCCAGCCGCTGGCGTTTGTTCGTCTAGTCATCATTCTAGAATGTCTAGTCCAATCGACATCCCGGGTGATCGGGCAAAACGCCCCAGAACCCGATCGCCTGGAACGTACTCGTACTCCTCGGTCGCTGACGGGCCCCATTTTGGCTACATCGAGACTTTTGAAAGGTAAAGTGCGATCCTCAACGCTGGATTATGTTCTTTTTTGCTAATCTGTCTGTTAATAGTGGTGACACCAAGTGGATGATTTCCGCTGGTAACGCAAAGTACGTCGAGGTCACACCACGACACAGATTACCGCCGCTTTGCTTTATTGCCCACAAAGATCGCACCTCCAAGTGCATCACTCTAGAAGTAATTAGTTCACTGCTTCGCGACTCTGTTCGCAGCTGCATATTCAATTCATCTCCTACGGAAGGTTTACTCGAGCTGGATTTCGAGACCATCTTAGCACACTATGATGCTCTTAAGATCCATGCGCTGGTCTCAGAGGAACAATCCCATGATGAGGAATTGTCAGCCGAGTTACGGCTTTTGATATTTGATTTTCTTTCCGAACGTGCTGTCTATGAAGGCATCGGCTTTGAGACATTCCAGAACCAGGGTGTGCTGGGGACATCACTTGTCCAAGATGTTCATCACAGGACTGTCTCTGTCGGTCTCGACGAGATTGACAGATGCTTCCTACCAGGTCAAATTTCTGATTATGACAAAGACCAATATATGGAGACATTCAATGCTCAATTCACCGAGCGCGCGCTTCTAGGTGACCTTGTTGGGCTACAAGATATTTGCGAGCCCGCGGTACGAGCTGGCGAGATTGAGTTCCAATACAACCCTGACCTGTTGGTGGATGTGCTCGACAACCATAGTTTTGATGTCTTCATCTATCTCCTCGATCTAATCGATCGAACTCGGGATGTCGGCACTGAATCTATTGACTCTAGATGCCCAGACATTGCCTTCGACCCAATGTATGTGGCTATTCGACTGGGTCGTATTGACACGGTCCGAGCTCTCGTCAGCGAGAATGCCTTTTTTGAGGGCACTGTCGGCGACCGTGAGCAGGTCGCTGGAGGTCATTTCTTTACCCCTTTGTCAGCTGCGGTCTTCTGGGATCAAGAGCACATTGTGCGATTGTTGCTGAAAGCCGGGCCAATGTACAAGACGGGGTTTCAGCACGCAATGGCTTTCGCGCTGGCCAACGAGAGCTCCGGTATGGTAGCGGCTTTCTTAGAGCATCAGGCAGCTGTTACTCCAAGAAGGATTCTTTATGGTCATATGAACTCAACATCGACATGGGGCCCCATGTCTCCAGTGAATGCAGAGCCTGCACTCTTTTCAGGGTTCCAAACCGAGCCTACAGCTTCTGATATAGCTTCCAGTCTTCCATTACCCATTACTTCTGAGGCTAGCGGCCCAAGTCAAATCTCTGCGACTTACTCTGAGGGGAACCTCAATGCGGAAATGCCAGTCCAAGAGACATGCCATGGGCCTAGCTCACAACCCAACCATCATGTAAGCACCGAAAAAGAAATGAAGCAAGACAAGCCAATCCCTCGCTCTGCACATGAGGATGCGTTTTACAAAGTCTGGCGAAAGCAATGTCGCACCTTGGTTCTACGGCTAGAGAAGAATCTCCAAAGACTTGATGAGCTTCGCGTGGAAGACCCCGACCCACACTTTGATGGTCTCACCGAGATCACTTCGTCCATGGCCGAGAAAGTGTGGACAAACGGAGTCCAATGCTTTCGCAATATCGTTGAGAACAGTTCCCCAATTCGACTTGAGGAAGTCGTCCAGTGTTTGCTTGTAGCAGACGCTCTCATGGTCCAATTCTCTACCAAGTCCCACAGGCTTGAGGAACAGTACGTTCATTTTATCCTATAGGATTGACTCATGCTAACATTCTCGGGAAGGTTCATCAACGATTTGGGAAGATGGAAGTCGATTCTTGACGAGAAGGACCACGGGTACTTTGACAAGGTGGCGATCGCCATTTGGGGCAGTTCGGGTTCAGACCTGGAGTCTCTGCGCCACGATCAGGACACTGACCTATATCACTTCCAGGGCTTGATACAGAATCTAGTCTGCTCTACGCCGACTAACAAGCCACGCCTCAAACATAGCAAGCTGACAGGCAAACACATTGGAACTATACAGAAGCAAATGTTGAGAAGACTCAAGTCTGACACCTCTGCTCGACCAGTTGCTAGCGGTCCGCCCTCGGCCTCTTTCGACAGTACTCAAAGCGCATTTAACGAGTGCGTTGCGGACAGTGGAAGCCATAGGGATACCTTTGATCTGGGAGATTTCCTCCATTTGGATGAGCTCCACGGCAATGGCTCTCAAAACCTGGACTCTGGAAATGGCGTTGGTGATGCGCCAGCCACCCTTTGGAAGGATATCAGTTCAAGGATAGTACTACTTCTGGCATCGGTGGCCTTCACTGTGGTGTTGGTGGCTATAACAGGTTGGTTTGATGTCAAAATATGCAACCTCTTTCACATTACTAACAGAATTCGAAGCTTTGCGTGGCAATCCCCCACAAGGATTAGGAGATGTTTTCGATCGGCACGAGGCGGGTCTTGGCCGTTCCTGCGCCATTGTGGACAGCTTCTTGGGTACGGAGCCTACTGCCTTTCCGACTCCATCACTAGAGTCACTCTCTTCTATGAATGAGAAAGTTGAGGACCGTCACCTTTGTATGATGAGAGCTCGAAGCATGAGCCATCGCTATGAAAGTTCCTCCACGCCATCATTTCCCTCGGCGTCTTCTACTTTTCAGGAGTCCTTCGACAGTCTGAGCAGTGCATCATTTTCACCTGCATCGCCCGGAATTTCTCGAACGCCTGATCGACTGCCATGTAAATCACCCAATTGCTTCAAGACGTTTTCAAATGTCAGCAATCTGAACAAACATATGCGCGAGGGATGTCCATTCCGTGAAAGGAAAGGATACAAGTGCCGGAATGCCAATTGCACAAAGGTTCTCACGACAAAGTGGTATCGCAACACACATGAGCACAGGGGATGCCGATTCAAATGAATCGATTAATGAATGAACGAATGGATACTGATAACGAAGTCATGATTGAGAACGAACTAATCGACAAACGATCGACCGCCTTTTCCGAGATAATTTCAACTCTGCAATGAGTACTGATGCATAATACACCTTACTCTGTTACTCTGTTTTTCATTTTCTGTTAATGCCTGTACGACTGGATCCTGAGTCTTAGACCAATTTGGTGCTCCGGGCGGGAGACTCTAGCAGCAGCAAGGCAGACAATACTTTACTGCATTACTTGCGTTGATCATGGAAGACAACGTCACGGCAGCGCCGTTAGCAAACGTCATCACATTCCTCTATAATGAAGCTTAATTAATATATGAGATCACGTCCTCCAGTCAGAATTGCACGCGTCTTCATCAATGGGTTTTGACGCTTTCTACTAGTGTTGGATACGTTGGCAAGTCCCAAGCCCATCAGATTGGGCACATGCATGCCACGCCGTCCCTATTGGCTCCCCCAGATTGCTGGTATGCGAAGCAGGGGCCAGAATAAACGAAGGAACCAGTGGAGGTGCCATCCCTGTTGATCTTTACGCCCGATAAAGGTACGGTGGCCAAGAATAGCCAGTTTTGTACATACGCGAGGTCCCGTATTGGGACAGACTGCGGTCTGTTATGAAAGAAAGATTCTAAGCCTCTGCTGGCGGTGCTTTCTATTTGTTTTGTATTGAAATTTAAGGCTGCGCTGCTGAAAGTTGTAAGTCGCTGTCAAGCGATTTTCTAGAAAGGCATGTTAGTCGCCCGGGTTGCCGAATGCGGAAAAGCCGATAACCTCGAATTTCGCCGCATGCAGCGATAGCGACGGCTAACAGCAGTTAGGAGCAAGACTTGTAAAATCCTATCAACGAAGTATGACAGCATCCATAAAGGTTATTATGAAATGAACAATACTTGAATGAGTTTGAGGCTATTTAGCAAGCTTAGAATGACGTTGTAGAGCTGGTAGCATTGCACTGCAAACTAAGTCCCCTTTGGGTTCTCAGAAACATTCCGCTCGGCGTCTGCATACCTACAATGAGTGGTATATTCAATAATGACTTACCATGGGTTGACATGACACGACTTGCATTGCATATACCAGAGAAGCGGAGGCATGTCGTGCAGGATAGAGGTAACGTATTATCGGTCCCCCCACCATTCTAATGGTGACATTCACGATTCGACACCAATTTACCCCATTGTTTTCTTCATACCTCCTGAAATTCGAGGGAAACGAGAACTATTTGTGTCTTGGATGGACTTTATTTTTATGATAGCTCACTTATAGACGGGGCGAGATCATGTCTCGTTTAAGCAGTCACGAGACTGGTCACACCGAGCCAGCCAAAAAACAAAAAAAGCCAAGACTGTGAGTCTGGAACCTGGGGATCTGGACCAGGACGGGGGCTGACTTGCAGGGTCTCGTTCGTAAACTATTGTCCGGGTGTACTACAACTAATTAGTGACACTCGTACTAATAGGACCTTCATTTAGATTAGTAGGTAGGGGAGGAGGGTCCTGTGCGTACGCCTTGGGATGAGCCAACCGGTTTGCCTACAAATTTTGTACAGGTAGGTGAAGTCAATACAAGACAATCCGAGCTCGATATAGTACTTACTCGTAGCTTGTCGCATACATAGCATCTGTCGAAGACAATCATACCAATCAGTATTTGCAACGTTCGAGATTATCTGGAACTTACTGGGTGCAGTGGAGATTGACTGCCATGGTGGCCGGATATACAGTGGATCGGTCCCCCATAAAATTAGCGAAGATCGGGACCTGAGCAAGACGAGTCACCCACTCGAATTCAGTGTTAAAGCCTGTAAAAGCCACTTACCTAACCTGCTAAAGTCCCACTAGCAAATTGCCCCCCAGCACACACACTGAGGACTCTGCTCTGCATTGTGTCGCTCTTGACTCGCTGCTGCTTCTTTTCGCACCTTCAACTCCAAACATCCCTCAACGTTCCCCCGTTGAGGGTTTCGACTCCGACTCAACTCCCAACCTCCAAATCTATTATCTACGACAACAAACAAACCAACCGACCTCCCCCGACTCGAACCGTGTTGACGTCTGCTCTCATGCCCTGGTTATAGAGTACACGAACAATCTGTGCCCGCGCCACTCGTCCCCTTGTCTCACTGTTCCAGCCGTCTTGTCTCTCCGTACGCTTCGCCACAGTTCCGACGTACCAACTTGCGACGCCGACCCGTAACTCTTGACGCAAAGACGCTCGCTGGTGCATTACAAGCATTAAAACATTTGAGAAGCGCCCTTTCCCTCCCGTCTTCACGCCACATACATCTTAGATTTCGTCCTTGTTACTTGCCTCCGCCGCAGTATCGGTTCTCTCTAGACGGCGCCCTCTCTACCGTTTTGCTTCACAACCTGGAATCATGAGCACGACCCGACGACCCGTCGTCCATCCGGAGCCTGCTGCTGTCCCTCAACATGGCCAACAACACCTCTCAACGCCCACCGATGTAACCACAACTACGAGCAGTGATCACGCCGCCGTCCGTCACAACGCTACGCTCCCCGTTGTTGCCCCTCATTCCAAGGCGCATCCCATCCAATTCCAGTCCAGCACCATCGCGCCCTCTCCTCCGCTCTGCTCCGATCACCATAGCTCCACAACCTCCGATCCCATGGCTTCATCCGGCGATTCGTCCTCATCGCTGCGCATATCCACCGACGTCTCGACTTTTGTCACGCCCCAGCGACAGAGCTCGCTCAACAGCCGTTCTAGCCTCTCTGGCCGGAGTTCGGGCTCTGTTCATCGCAAGCCGTCTCAGAATAATTTGCATCCCATCTCGAGGACGCCGAGTTTGAAGAACGCCCTTTCACAGTCCCTTGGAGGCACGGCTAGCGGTGCTAGTAGTGTAGTTGCTAGTCCTATTATCTCAGCCATGGGCGACATGACGCCTCTGCCTAGCCCTCTGTTATCGGCCGACTCGCCTGGTCCGTGGAAGAAATTGATCACCGGTGCCTCTCCCAAGTCAAGGAACAGGCTGGGGAGTCTGGGCGAGAGCTCTATTCTCGGGACAAGCCCTTCGGACTCTCTGGACATACCGTCCTCAGCCAGCGTCGCACGGAGAAAGGGTTATGCATCTTTGGAGCATGAGCTGCCCCCGTCTGTATTAGCACCGCCTTCCGATCAACTACCGCATCAACAGCACACTCGAAACCGGAGCAACAGCGAATATATCCCTGACCCCTCAAATATTCCAAAGCGACATGTCACCGTCTCCGGCACCCACGGGAAGCAAGAGCAGTCTGATGCACAAGAACCCCATATCCGGAGAGAAGCCAACCTGGCCCAATCCCGCGGTCTCACGCCTGCCGTCGCGCAGCCACCCACGCCTCCACCGAGCGAATCGTCTAAAGACTCCATAGACGGGTCTAGTCAGCCCAAGGATCAGAATATAGAGCTCTTCGAAGCCCGCGATAGACACAATGATAAGAAGCGCCGGTGGAGAGGTTTGCGATGTCTCGGACAGGGTACCTTCAGCCGGGTCATGCTGGCCACGAGCCAAGTTGTGCCTAGCGAAGACGAGTCGACTGAGAACCCGCCGGAGAGAAAGACACTTGTGGCCGTCAAGGTTTGCGAACATGGACCCCGCGGCGGCGCGAGCGAAGATCGTGTCGAGATGAGTCTGAAGCGGGAGCTTGAGATTTTGCAAGATATACACCACCCGTCGCTTGTCGACCTCAAGGCTTTCAGCATTGAGCCTACGAGAGCTATTCTGGTTTTGACGTACTCGCCCGGTGGTGATCTGTTTGATGTCGCTACAGCGCATCGGCCGCTTCTTACACCTCAACTTCTAAGGCGCGTCTTTGCTGAGTTGGTGAACGCTGTGGCCTACCTTCATGAGAGGCGCATCGTTCACCGAGATATCAAGCTTGAGAGTGAGCATCATCCCCTCTTTATCGTTCTAACTTGGGTAGGTAATCATGTACTAACTATCCTCTCAGACGTCCTCGTCAACCTCACACCCACCGAACTCGCCGACCCCTCCATCGACTGGACCACCTTCCCCCACTCCATCACCACCCTCACCGACCTCGGCCTCTCCCGCCGCATCACCGCCGACGAAAAACTCGAAACCCGCTGCGGCTCCGAAGACTACGCCGCCCCCGAAGTCATCATGGGCCAACCCTACGACGGCCGCGCCACCGACGCCTGGTCCCTCGGCGTCCTCCTCTACGCCCTCCTCGAAGCTCGTCTACCCTTTGATCCGCATCCTGGTATGACTGATGCGCATCGTATGCGTAGTCGCACCAGTCATCGGATTGCGAGGGTCGAGTGGCGCTGGGTGGAGTATGCGGGGGATGATGGTGATCATGAGGCTAATGAGGCCAAGTTTAGGGAGAAAGATCTGTTGGGCGCTATGGAGATTACGGAGGGGTTGCTTAAGAGGGCGAGGAGTAGGTGGACGTTAGACCAAGTTGGTGAGATGGATTGGGTCAAGGGAGCGTTGGCTGGTATTGACGGTGGATTGAAGTTTTGGGAGGAAGAAGCTGGGCAGGAGGTTTTATGATAAACACTGCCGTTTTCTCATTCTCCGTTCTTCTTCTGTCTTCATCGAACAGATCCAGCTCAATCATGGACCTTGCTTCGATCCAGCTCGATTACCACCACCACCATCATCATCACTATACGGCGTTTCTTCTTCTTTTATATTATACTTTGGGATGCACAAGCTACTGGGCTCGGTAGCAAAGATCCCCTCATTACCCAACGGTCGTTTTTTTCTTCTTTGGGAGGATTGGTGATGGAACAACGGCAGGAAGGAGGGGTAAAGTTATTGTACGATTGGGTGGGTTGATGGGATGACTCGGTGCTGAAGAGGGGAAATTTTGAAAAAAGGGGGATATGGAGCTCTCCTTTTTCTCTCTCTTTCCTTTTCTTCCTCTCATAGGCGAAGTTTCTTCAGCGGGTGTTGGACTTTGTCTTATCAAGGTAGACAGACCTAGATCGTCTAGCTTGTCTTTTACTACTACTACTTTATTAGATGTAGGAGAATAAGGACTGCTTTTACCATCCTTGTTTTCTTTATTTGGGGTCGGCTACCCTTCATTATTCGCCGCCGCCAGTGTATTATATATTATCTTAAGTCTGGCCCACGTTATAAACCTGCTTCACTGTTTTTGTGTTCAGGCATACGGCTTATAGTATCTTTTTAATAAATAATTCTATTCATTAAAGAGAGCCATGTCATGAACGTCGTAATAGGTGTTCGTTGGGTGAGGTGTCTACAAGAGCTTGCAGTGTGATTCCAAAGAGCACGCAAAGCCAGTCACTCAACCGGGATGATTACCAATGTTACCTTCCCCTGACAGATCGCTAGGACCGAGCATGCGAGATCGATTCCATCAAATGCATCACACTATTGATCTATGCGTTCACATAAACCTCGGTAGGCATCCGCATTGTCACGTCCATCTCCGATAAAATAGCATTTGTCCAGGGACAGGGATCATAGGGTCTCACCATAGGGCCGGAAGGATCAAGAAAGATTTCCCAAACTAGGCACCGTTTAATCTCGCGAATCGGCCGCTGACTACTTCTGCCTAGCAGTGCCTGGCGGCATTATCCGGGGATGCCGTTCGGAGAGGGCGACCTAGGCGAAGGAGGAGGCACAATTAGAACATGAATAGAAAAGAAAATTAATGATGGCCTGGGTCGATGTGGGCGCACCGTTCCGCTTAGGCGGCGAGAGCCGTGCACTTGAAAACTGGGATACTTGTTCTCAGCGGGATTATCGATTCATGTTTCATGTGTCCGGCCATGTCTAGCGACTTTAGCAATGGATGGTGCGCCTGGCGGCTGCATCCGCTTATCAAGAACCATCTTGGCGGTTTTCGTGGGTTGAGTCGCCAGGACACCAGTAAGAGCAATAGGTCACAGATGCACGTGGTATTGTAGGCGCTGATAAATGGTATATCGCAGGCAGGATTATTGCATTATGCCTTGGAAAGCATGGAGGACGATCCTGCTGATATCAGTCAGCAAGCTGCGGCTGCGCTTTTAACTTTTCAGGAGAACAATAATAGATGATGACTGGTAGGCGCGCGGGGGAGCGAGAAGCAAAGCCCCCTTCAGCACGGTGAACGGACCAGATTGCCGTCGGCGACGGCCGATAAATGACCGGTCAAACTATGGCGCCAGTTAGAAGGCGCGGATTGACTTGATGCCAGCGCAAAGAAATATGATAGAATAGCAGGACAACGACAAATTGACACGGAAAACCCCCACGTCTTCTTGGGTTACGTTGCAGCGGACATGCGTGCGCGCGCGATATGGCTATCGCACGTAACTGTGGGAGGCCCATTCGCAGTCGTACCAGTGGGCAGCATTTACACAAATCTCTTGGCCGCGTCTGTCTGGGCGAGGGGAATCCGATGAGGTGTATCGAGCTTCACCTAGCTAAAGACGATCCTTTTCAAAAAGGGGCAACACCGCCCAGAGTGAGTCCGTTCGTCGGCTGCTGCGCCGTACACGGTATCGACTGCGTACAGATCAGATGTCAGCGGGCATATTATCGTGCTCCTGCAGAGTCAAGCCGCGGTTGATAGCAGTGGATTCTGGGGCTAAAAGCCAAGCGTCCAGGACATGGCCAAGGCGTTGAGCTAGCATAGCGTTGCGCCGCCATCCGCCAAGTTGACCAGACCGCCGGTCCCTTAACATCATTAGCCGAACTGACGCAGTTGCCGTTGAAGCTGGTCGTCCCTTTGCTATCAATGTATCATGCGACTCCAAACTCCAACTCCCCCACAGGATAGCGCAGGGCTGGCGCGCGCACCCGTCTGCCCGCCCGATAGCTCTGCCAGGGTGGTATTTGTATGAGTAGTTTCCGTGCTAGAAGACTTCTGGAAATATGCAAGGCCGAGAGGCCTCACGATGAAGCCACGATGGCAGCAGCAAGTTTCGAAGAAGAATAGTGTTCGGCTCGGTGCTGCCTCACATGTGAAAATGAGGGGATGCTCGCTTCATTCTTTCGACTGATCGACACGGAGGAGGATAAAAGAAGAAAGTTGGTCCAAGTTTAACTTGGTCAGAGCGTAAGTCACGAGTCACGTCACGATGCCGAGAAGCAGCTTGAAAGAGTCACAGTGGGTTCAAGATTGCGGCGTTTAGGTTGAAGGTGCAGTACCTTACCCTGTTCCTGCCATCTTGTTCCTGGCTCTTGCCTCCTGAGTGCAAGTTCTGGCCGATAGGTAAGGTACTAGCAAGGCTCGCTCGAGGCTCGGAAAGGCTAAGGGCACGGTAGGCGGAAGGAGGGGACTCTTCCGCATGCCGCACCTTCCAGCTTGGGTGATGCTTTCCATGGCCCCACCAATCATTGAGCGACAAACTTGAAGTGTGCCTTTCCTGCCGAATGTCTGCAGAAGTAGTAATAGTAATTACAACGACGGCGAGGAAAGCGCGCTACCTGCCTGAGAAGCTTGGGCAGGAGCTGAATTTCGCAAATCAAAGACTAAACTTTCCGAGACTCCCCAGAGCCGATTTATGTCTCATGTCTCATGTCTCATCTTGGTATGCATACTACTAGTAATATTTAGTACTAGTAGTAGGATCTTATCTAAAGTCTCCCCGAAGAATGGCATTTCGGTTACGAGGGTGATGTAATGGTCTCAACGGCCATACGAACTACGAAGTCCGATCTATTTTTGCTGCTTATGGTTGGTTTCACAGGGACCCCAGACCAGAAACGTTGGCTCTAGCGCGTGTACGGAGTACCAGGGACTGGTGGTAAGGCTTATTTATACTCGTACTTTTCTTACGAGGAGGATTGCCATCTATCTAGCATGAATAATGGCAGAAATGGTAATCGATTCGAACTGCTGAGTCCGAGACTGTGACTACTGCCTATATGCAAGGAAGCCAATCTGTCTGGGGCGACCAAGTGTCGACTAGATAGTCGTTGAAATTGGCACACGCATCATCTCTTAGCCAGTCTATGCATGCACACTAATTCGGCCCAATTCGCACAGCACGCCCGGTATGAGTCGTGACGCTTGCACCACAACCTGGCGTGGCGTGGCGTGGCTTTACCGTCCGTCCATGCAGAGCCGATGTCTTCATGTCATACGAGTATGAGGACATTTCTTCGTACTCCGGGCTTTTTACCTGCATTATCTCTCCTGCAGCTAGGCTGGGGCCAGCACGGACATGTTTGCGCGATCGAAGTGCGTATTGACGATTGTATTCGCTCCGTTTCTCGTGCACATTCCTCATGGGGGAAGTGAAGGGAAGGGGAGCTGTCAGGGACATGGCATGGTGGAAGGGTTGGGGGAAATGGAACACCATGAGGTCAGTATACGTACGGATAAGTTAGTACGAGCTTGAAGTAGTAGTACTAAGTACTACTACTTACTACGACACTACACTTATCGTGTTATCGGCGTTGTCATGTCATGCTACTATCTATCTATCTATCTATCGGCCAGGCGCGGCTCAATTGCGTCGGCTCTTCGGTTCGTGTGAGTACTAAATAATAATCACGGCACTATAGTAGATACTTGGAAGACTAAGATGAGGTGGTGCTGCTGGACAGCTAGTGATAGGACTACTTTTCCCTCCGAGCCACATCACGATCGTTCTGACGAGCTTCCAGAACAACGCTGAAGTGAAAAAAGCCACCCTCCTTATCGTAGCTTCCGCGCCGCGAGTCTTGGTGTGCATGGGGGATGATGCAGGTGGCAGCCCCCATGCCTCCTCCATACCTCGCTCGCTCTTTCCTCCAAGTGTGCCTGTAATAATAATTACTACTAGTACTAGTAGTGTTTACTTGCAGAATGCAGAATGCAGAATGCAGGAAGCAGACGCAGGCCTCACCGGCTGCCGCACCTACCACAGACAGCAGCGCTGACCTGCCGCTGTTCTGCCGCTTGGAGTGCTGGACTGGGCGTCTACGTCCCTGAAAGCCGGATCGAATTGTGGGCTAGATTGCCTAATGGGGCAGTCCTAAGCAAAGGAACTTTTGCTGGCGCGCTGGTGGTTGGTCTTGGCAGGCAAGTGCCAGTGCCAGCAGGGCAGCAGAGCCGGCAGGGAAGGGACGATACCCAGCCAGCGAGAAGAGAGCAGGACCGATCCTGCCAATGCCAATTTTACAATTCCCGTCCTCTTTACCTAAGGTAGGTACCTCCTGAGGTTGCCCTCTCTCTCTCTCCTCCCCTCCCTCCTTCCCTCCCTCCCACTTCTTCCTCCGCCTCGTCTAACGGCCTGCGAGCGGTCTGCATTTTGCTGCACTGGCTCCTGCACTAGGCTTGCACCTGCACTAATCAGAGCCCCGCTCAGGGTTCTCTCCCCTCTTCTAGGGCTTCTTTTGGCCCCTCGGCACCCCCCTCACAGAACCCTCAGTGCCCTCACAAGGCTATTACTCGTCCTTATAGGCCTAAAGTGCCCTGTAAGACAGCGGGGGAACATCTAAACCGCCCCGCTCTGCCCCGCTCTGTCTGGAAATCCTGGCCTATCAAGTGGTCGCCCGTGCGCGATCACCCAAGTCTGGGGAGCGATAACGAAATCCGCTGGCTTTGCGCTTTGCGTTTTGCGATTCTGCTTTTTTCTTCTTTCGCCTGTTTCTGTCTCTTGTCTCTGTTTCTGCGCGATTCTCTCCGGCTGTATGCCTGTCTCTCCCTCTCTCTCTCTCTCTCTCCGTGTCTTGTATCTAAGGTCTCAGTCTGGCTAGGTCTGATCCCGTCCGTCTCACTCAATCCCGGCGCCCACCCATCCTTATCCCCATCCCATCTCTTCTCTTTCTCATTCGCAGCCTCCCATCTAAAAAGCCTCTAGCTCATCGGCTGGGCCAAGGTCAATCCCTCCACCGCCACAAGCCATTGGTTGCGTCCCCTGGCCTCTAGTCGACGAACCATCTCATCTCATCGCTCGCTCAGGCCAGGCCCGGAAGAAGAGGAGGAGAAGGAGAATACCCGGACCCAGGATAAGGACAATAACACATGCGAGTACGAGCACCAGAGACCGTGCACCTACCGACGAACTACTACTGCTACTACTAGTAGTACTGCTAGAAGCCCTCCCATCTACTACTACAGTACTTGTACTTGTACTTGTACCTGCGCCAGCTCCAGACCTCGCATCGTCTCATGCCCACCTCCCAACTCTTCGGAACGTCGTATCCTACCCATTGCTACGACGCATTTCTACATTCCCCCTGCCGGTCTGCTTTCTTCTTCCTCTCCTACCACAGCCCCCCTTCTCTTCTCTCCAGCTCAGCGGAGGCTGCGTCTGGGACCGTTTTCTACAACATCTCGTCCTGTATCGTCTCGTATCGTCTCGTCTTGTCTCGCCTTTCGTCTTACTACTTACTTGCATCTTGTCTCGCCTGTCCCCGCCTCAGGACGTGACGACTCGAGCAAGTGTCGTGCGACATCTTGCACTACCAACTAGTTCCGTCCCACTTGCACTTACATTCGCACTTGGACGTGGACGTGGACTTGGACTTGGACTTGGATTGGCACTGGCAACGAATCTCGTCGCTCAACTCCGACACGGCCACCACCAGTCTGTCGCCGCCAAGGGTTTCCGCCGCTCCTTCATCGATTGCCCAATTCACACGGCCTTGAGACTATCGCTCGTTCGCGCTATCGCCAACTCCAGTTTTCTTCTTCCTTGCTTTTTCGTCTGGTCCCCGCAGGAGATCATGGGCACGGTTGCGGCCTAACCGTTCGTTACTTACTTGTCTTGACCTACGTTTATCAATATTCTCATTTTTACCAATATCCCTCTCGTTCGCCTTCAACGAGGCTAAGGAGAGCGCAAGAGGCGCACCCTGGTAGACCAGTCGAAGCTCATCGCAGGGAATGACTGGCCGCAACTCAGACGACCAGGCTCGTCTCTTGACTGCGTTGTCTCATTGACACGCACTAATTCGTACTCTCACCTATAGCCGGACCGCCAGAACGGGCACTCGTGTTGTGCTCGCTCTGTCGGGCCTGGCCTAGAGCGGAAGCAGATCGCCATGTTCGACCAGCGGCAATGGGCTGAATTGAATGCCTTTGCTGCATCTTTTGGCTCTGGCGTCGGTGTCGGTGGTAGTAATAGCAATGATCAAGGCAATAACGGTGGTAATCTAGCTGCTTCTCACGCGGCACAGCAACAGCATCATGACCACCAGCAGATTCACACTCAGTTTGGCCACCACCAAACTGCTGTGAATAACCCGTCTGTGCTCCATCATCAGCAACAGTCAGCCTTTTTCCAACAGCATAGTCAACAAAATCAATCGCCAGCACAGCAGCAGCAGCAGCTACAGCAGCAGCTACAGCAACAATCACAAGCGCAACCTTCCCACCAGCAGTTTCACCAAAGAGAGCAGCCTGAGACCTTCCAATATGGCTTCTCTCCTCAACAGGAATGGCCTCGGTTCGATTTCGGATCTTCGCCTTCTGCCGACGCCTCTCATTCGCTCCAACATCATGGCAGCACAACTGACTTCGGCTCCGCCCCATCTGGCGAGATGGACTGGGCGCCGAGCTCCAGTTTCGACACGGGCTTTACCGGCGGATTCGGTAGTGGGCAGAAGGACCCCGACAGTCGGATGGTAAAGATCGAAGATAATGGTCTTCACCAGGGTTTCGGAGGGATAGAGACGCATTCTGGGGCTGTCAGTGAGCAACCGAGCGAGGGAGGCCGTGGGGTTGGCAACCTCATCGCCCAATTCGAGAGTAAAGACATACAACCTCCTCTGCCGCCGCGACCCAACAACAACGTCAATACCACCAATGCTGCTGTCACTAGTCCAATCAACATCAACACTCCTCATCCGTCAGCACAGTTTTCCAACTATCAAACCAACCAGGACGCCAACTCATTTGCTAGCAATTCGTTCGCCAGCACCTCGTTTACTAGTAATCGCATGAACACTCCTAGCGACTCTCACTTTGGATCTTTTGGCACCAGTCACTCAAGAGTGACCAGCCCAATTGCCACAAGCCCGCCCCCTACATCCTTCGGAAGCTTCCAAAATTCTGGGCGAATGGGAAGCCCAGGTCACGGGCATACAACCGATCCTTACGGGAGCCTGGATAGTTTTGTGGCCAACAACAGGGCTCCCCCAAGTAGTCTTTCTATGCCCACGAACAACATGATCTCCCCCTCGCCCGCGCCTACAACACCCGCCCATGGCCACCCAGGAACACCGGGCTTTGCCATGTGGCGGCCTCCAGGCCAGGACCAACAGCAGCCCCATGCGCAGCAACAAATGCAATTCCAGCAACAATACCAACCGCAGCCTCAACAGCCAAATCAGCAACAACAGCAACAACAGCAACAGCAACAGCAGTTCGCTATCCAACGTCCGCCGAGTCGGCAGCCTAGCACAGTGGCAACCAGCCCTGGTGGTTATTTCCGTCCGCCCCTTCCTCCGACGCCCAAGCCAAGCACCGGCGCTGGGAATCAATTCATACTGGAGCTCAACCCAGGTTCAAAAGCAAAGGGCAAGGCTCCGATGAAACCCCCGAAACCCAAGGCAATGAGGCCATCCATCTCCCTTTCGACACCAACGCCTCTTAGTCCGAACATTAAAGAGGAGCCGGAAACACCATTTTCAATGGATGCTCCGCCGGCCTCCGCTAGTTCAACGGTGCGTAGTTGTATTCCTTGTGCGACATCCATCGCTAACACTGTAGAATAGGATCCCCTAGGAGAGTCTTCAGCAACCCGACCATCCATGATAAACCGACCTTCGCGAGAGCAAGTGCCTGCCGAAGCATGGGAGGGGTTCAAGGAAACGATTCATGACTTGTACTTGGAACAAAGAAAGCCGCTCAAAGAGGTCATGTCTATCATGGCCGAGAAGTACAACTTCCAGGCAACGTGAGTAGTACCCCTAAGCACCTCGATGCTTCCTCAAACTAACAACTTTGCCTAGACCTAAGATGTACAAGACACGGTTCTCCCAATGGGGCTTTGTGAAAAATAACACCGAAGACGAAGTCAAGAAGCTGCTGTCCATGAAATTCCAACGTGATGCTGAGGGCAAGGTGTCTGAGTTTGTGCGAAACGGCAAGATTGTCAATTTAAGCACCTATCTCAAGAGGAAAGGTGTTACCGAATATGATCTGGTCGACTTCGAGCTCCCCAGCAACCTTCCTTCACACATTCGTTGTCGAACTCCGACCCCACCGCCTGCCCCTGAGTACCTCAAATCCCCCGATCTACTTCGCGCGCAGGAATTGGTCGTTGGCAACATGCGCAAGGCCTTCTTGCAATGCCGTCAATGGGAGTTGGAGACGGAGAGACAAGTCGCCTGGCCATCTGTTATGGTTTGGGGCGCCCCGTCTAGCGAAATGCTGACGGAGGCCAACTTTTACTTCGAGGCCGGAGACGTGGATTCGGGTGGCCAATGCCTGATGAACGCGTTCAACCAGCTCGAGATGGACTTGAAGCAGCTGTCTCCTCAAGCTATTATGGAAGTCTTGCTTGGCATGGTCAAGCGTGACCCTGGCCTGATGACCGCACTATGTAAATATGTAGCGGCGTTTTCCACCACCAACTACGACCGGTCGCACCCGCTGCGTCAGATTCTGACATGTCTTTACGAAGTCCAGCAGAAGCACGGCGCTGCAACTTTGTCAGAGTTGCTTTGGGGCAGCAGCCCCTTGATTGCCGACGAGCTTGAGGCTATTTACGGACGTCGCCACCCATACGTGGCGCGCACGTGGGCAGACCTGGCTATTTTCTACGACCAGAAGCGCCCAGAATACTTGGAAAAGTTGGCGCTTGAGCTTCGCATCCAGCATCGCCAGTTGGAACAGGATGATGGCACAGAATTCAGCGACCTTCTTGCTCTGCGCTACACGATTGCCCAACTATTCTACGCTGCCAATCCCGAATCCGATGCCACTAGGCAATCTGCCAACGATTTATTCAAGGACATGAAGAAGGCCAAGCTGTTGCACCGCGTCCGAGATCCAAAGAACAATGCTTACTGCTACCACTGCGCGGTCAAGAATGATCCTTGGACCAAGAGGTGCCGCCGCCGGTATGACTCGGTGGTTGAGCTTCTAGAGAAGCATGCAGAGGTTAAGATTCATCCTTACTTCGAGGAAGACTTCCATACTATGACCCATGAGCCAGAGCCTTCGGGGGCTTGGGCGGCAGTCCACGGCCAGCCGCAGCTTATGGGCTCCAACAAATGGGGTTTCCTCTAGGCAATTTTTAGCCCAACATCTTCACTTACAAGAGACCCTGTGAAAGCAGGATGCGGAGACTTGACTACGCTTGGGCCGTCTATCTTTTGATTATTGAACGAACAAAAGCAGAAGATGGGAGAGACATGAAGAGAAAGGAGAGGGATATATGAGCTACGACGATATATAACGACTATGTGGGTCACGATTGACAATACCAGTCAGAGATTCGTGATGTGGGAATGTCTGGAGTTTTTGCTATTTTCAATTCCGGTTTTACTCGGCCTGGCGTTTGGAGGTTAATTCTGGTAGCATGGGAATGCGATACTGCAGCGACAAGGCTTCGCCACTGTACAATTATACTTCTGAAGACATATTGGCCTTCTAATCACCAAAAAATAGGGGGGCAGGGCTGGCTTGGATCTATTAGCCGCCCGTTTACATATATATAAATACTTCTGGATGAACCAAGAAGACATAAAATATACCACTATTGCATATACTCAGAAAGAATGGGTTGAAGACGGTTCGACTAAGAGATGCTACTTCTTGCTAGTAGTTTCAAGGCATTAGATGACAACTGAGAGTCAGTTTGTCTATGCCCCGTTACATGAGCACTCCCGCATGAGGTGTCCAGAAGGCAATACTCAAATCTCTTGACTTGGCATCTGCAGCGAGTGAACTTCTCGCATTGATAGCAGGGTCGTATCGTCTATCCGCGTACTCGTATTTGTAACGCGTACAAGCAGATGATCGATCGTCTATCGTCCTTGGCACGCCTTCCCTGTTTCTTGCCTAAAGCGGTAATCGAGACCCTGTCGGGTGGTCGTCTACGCTAAGCCCAACCATTCAACTCAATGCGCGTCAAGCATTTGAATGGGAAATTTCCAGCCAAAACTTTTTATTTTAGCAAACATCACAATAATCCGACGTCAACCACGGCTAACCGCGTCCTTTCGCGATGCGACCACCACCACCGACGTTCCAGCTCCCGCGGCTGGCTCGACAACCATCTTCTTCACCATGGCGCTCTACTCTTCCTAGACGGTCTTTTACATCCGACCGCGTCATCCAAGGTACTACGACCATCATCATCTAACTTTACCCCCGATAAGCTCATGCAATCTAACATTATTCTGATCCCCAGAACACGACGTTGTCCTCCTCCGCCAACGAGGCAACACCCGCGCCAAATGGCGTCTCAGCGCGCCCCTCCGCAAAGCCAAACTCGACGACGAAGGTGTCAAATCCCAGAGCAAGAGCCGTTTCATCCGCTTACCGTACGGCGCGACCATCGACCCGGAGCAGATTATTGGGAAGAGGATATTGGATAGCGTGAAGGATAGTACGGGGAGGGATGTGATTATCTATGAGGCGAGTTTGGCGGCGTTTATCACGCATAGTGAGAGGCAGTGTACGCCGGTATGTTCACTTCCGTCTCTTTTTCCCTTTTTTTTCTTGGAGATTTTTTGAAGGAGGTGCTGACGAAAGGGGGGGGGGGCGTGGTAGATTTATCCTCAAGATGCGAATACGATTGTGGCAATGATGGATTTACACCCGGAACATCCTGGCGAGGTCGAGGACGAGAATGATGCGGAACCGTTTGAGGTTTTTGAAGCGGGCACTGGTGCTGGGAGTCTTACGTTGCATATTGCGCGGGCTCTTCATGCGGCGAATCCAAGTCTTCATCCTGATGTTCGGAAAGCTCTGCCTACAGCTAAAGTCAAGACCAAATCCCGATCCGATAATACGCCCTCCCCATCCTCTGAAGAACAATCCGACAACATCAACAACAACAACCACGATATCACCAGCAACAACGACAGCAGCGCCTTATCATCATCCCCCGACGACCTCCTCTCCGTCAACATCAGCAACCTCGACTTCCCCGAATCCCTCCAGCCTCATGTAACTTCCTACCTCTCCTCCCGCCGCGCTATCCTCCACACCCTCGACCGCAAACCCCAACACTCCCGCTCCGCACACACCCTCCTCCGCCGCTTCCGCCGCGCCATGTACCTCCCCACCGTCGACTTCCACGCCGGCTCCATCCCCTCCTACATCCTCCCGCGCCTCGCCTCCCGCAACAACAAACCTTTCCTCTCCCGCGCCGTCCTCGACCTCCCCAGCCCCGAAAAGTACGCTGAACCCGTAATACGAGCTCTACGACCAAATGGGTTGTTGGTAGTGTTTGCGCCGTCGATAAGTCAGATTGCGAGTTTCCACGCGTGGAGTGTGAAGAGTGGACAGGGGTTGAGGTTAGATCGTGTGGCTGAGTTGGCGATTTCGACGGCGGCGGAGACGGGGGTTCATGATTGTGAGGGGGGTAGGCCGTGGAATTTGAAGACGGTGGTGCCGAAGGGCGGAGATGGG
The DNA here is from genome assembly GCA_022814615.1 of Waltergamsia citrina. NCBI lineage: Eukaryota > Fungi > Ascomycota > Sordariomycetes > Hypocreales > Bionectriaceae > Waltergamsia > Waltergamsia citrina. Next base: position 128,239 of record JAKLNE010000048.1, on the reverse strand, counting down.
GAGATGGTGCAGGTTATGAGGCCGAGGGTGGGGGATAGGATTGCAGGAGGGGGGTTTGTTGCTGTTTTGAGGAGGACGAGGGATACTAAGGTGGGTGAGGAGGAAGGGGTTGTGAGTGAGGAGACGGAGGATGGAGAGGATGCTCTCGCAGAGGACGAAGAAAGACGATGAGAGGCGTGTATGTTTAAATAGCATGTAGAAAGATTTTTGTATACTACTGTAAAAACTCCATCATCTAGGCGTTTACGTTGATAGGATGAAGGTGGCACTTAGATAGTCAAAGGCATCAATAGAATCACATTGCATAACACATCACAAACAATTAGAAGACTGATTAAAATTGAAAAGACGTAGGCGCTCGCTGTCATTCTTGCTATCAAGATAAAGAGTAAAGATAGAAAGCCAAGGGTATCTCGATGCAACATGCAATGATTGTTTCCATGCCATCATAATTCGTTTCCCTGCTGTGTTTTTCATGTTTCGTCAAATCGTCCAAACCATCCATCCTGATGTATATCTCTAGTGACCGTGCACTGCACTGCTTCCCTTGGGAAGGAAGTGCAATGGCCCGGCCATTGCGTTCCAAACCCTCTTGGGCCTGAGGAGCCTCCCATTAAGAATATATTTCCATCTCCTGCATTGTAAAAGGAGTCGCTCGTTTCGTTTCGTGTATCTTTCCAGAATCAATAAAAGGAATTCAAATGTAGCCAGTCAATGGTCCTCCGTCCGGCGGCAAAAAGAAAGAAATAAAAAAAGTAAAGATGAAAGGCATCCAATAAAGAGGATAAGAGAAAAGGCATAAAGCAAACGCTATGCGATTGAAATAGACAACAAAACTGTTGTAGAAGTCGGGCGTGAGCCCATAGACTATGTAGCATGCAATTGAATTGCTATGCATCTGAGTCATAGAGCCCTTCTTGAGGACTCATGACACAATCAGCGTGGCCTAGTCAAAGGCCCGTGATTGGAATTACATTGAGAAATTCTCGTGAGAGAGTTGTCTCGGCAGGCTTGCGCCTTGTTTCTTAAATCTTTGACGGAATTTCCAGAATCCCCCAGATCATACAGTATAAGTAAGAAAAGGAATTGGAACAAAGAAAAAGTGAGGTTTGGGAGATTACACGCTCGAAACACGATCGGGTGCACGCCCGCAGCAGACCATGAGCTTCAGGCTTGTCCCCATCTCCTCGCATTCGCGCAGTAGACGTTTATCATCCCAAATGGACGAAGACGATGTCTCAGCCACGTTTTCGTAGCAGCGGGTGTACCACCATCGACCAACGCGGGCGACCATCTTGGTGATGCTCTCGTCGCCCTTGGCACTGCTGTCGCTCATCATCTCTGATAGGCTGGGCTGATTCTTCTTAGAAGCAGCTTTTCGGTCTTGGACACGGATGCTATCATGGGAGCGACCAATGGAGCTGGCCACGGGAACGCCCACTCTTGCAGCCTTTACATCGTAGAAGCCAGCATTTCCCACGAGTCTAACAAGAAGATCGGCGGTTGAGGCAAGGTTCGTGTCTGAGTTGTCGGCGTGAAGGCGCTCTTTCACCTGACGCACTGCTTTCCGCCCTCGGTGACCCATGTTGTTCAGGTCCACGTCCAGAATGGAGAGCTCCAGGTAGCCGCCCGGTTTTAGTACTCGTCGAGCTTCGCTCAGAATATTGCGGTAGTGCGATTCAGAGGCTGCGACAGGGAACCGATAGACCACCGATGAGAAGCTCTGTGGTGCGAAGGGGAATTTCTGCATGTGCGAAACAAATTGGATCTGATGGTGGTTGGGTGGCGTGAGTGGGAAGCTTGACGTCGAATTCTTGACATCGTCAGGCAGAGGGGCCCGTGGCGAGAGATTGAAAAAGGTCGCTGCCGGATACGTTTCAGCAGCGTAAAACGACCAGTCATCGTTCCCAAGACCATCAATGACCAGAATCGAGCGTCTTTTCAGCGATCCTTCTTCAGCAATCAGCTCATGCCGGACATCGCTGAAAAGCACATGTCCGAAAGTGAGCCATTTGCTGACAGTCATGGACCCCACGCGAAGATTGACCTGAGCCAGAGGAGATCCGTCCTCAGACGAGCTGCAACTCGCATCGGAGTAGCCCTCCTCGATGGGTGACAAGCTTCTCCTCTTGGGAGTCGGACCAAAAGACGGTCGTCTTGGCTCCTCGCTCAGTTTAGCCAAGGCCGACTCGGCATCTTGGTCGGGATAGAGAGGTCCTGTGCTGAGATGGGGCTGGAAAGCATTCCGAATCCGTTCTGTCATGTCGGCACTATAACAGCTGGATGCGGTTGGTGCCAAGGAGTGAGTAGATTTGATACGGTCAGGAGCAAGTGTTGGGGATTCCATGGGCTTCTCTCTTGACAGATTCGAGTGATATGTCTCCAAATGAAAAGGTGTGCCTTTGGATGAGGTTGTTGAAAGGCGTGGCTTATTTTCTTCTTCGAGAAGGTCATCAAACTCGTCCCAGACTTCATCCTCTACCGGAGGATCACTAGCTCTGGGAATGACTGCTGTCGCGCTATTGTAGGGGAACATGCCCGAGCTGGAGCTCGTACCAACGGTGCCTTCTGAATTCTTCCGCGGGGAGAAGCGGAGAAATTCAGGTGCTGCCTGCTCGCCATCAAAGGAGGTCTTTGCTTGAGAGTCGGCAGAGGATGCAATGTTGGTTGAGCTTTCACCACTGGAGCCCTCCTTTGTCAAGTCGGGGCCGGGGCTGGGCTCTCGAGGAGGGCTAGGTCCCTTTGCAACCGACTGAGGATCAAGACATTCAGTAGGCTGTGGAGGTGTTTGCATGCTGGCACGGAACGGTCGTGAGAAACTCTTGGGTGATGGCTGATCCTGCCGGTTGCTGATAACCTTGGGGATCCTCCCCACTTGTTGCAGTCGGCTGGGACGGCCTGATCTAAGCGTGGCATTGCTGGGAGGTGGGTTCATCTGCGCCTGGGGCTCTTCTGACTTCTTCTCGATGACAGGAGGAGCAGGAGCAGGAGCAGGGTCGTGATAAACCTTCTCAAAGTGGCGAGGAGACGGATGCACTGTCTGCTGCGGAATCTCTGGCGTTTGAAACCCAGACGAATGTAATTCAGGGGTACCATGAGCTGATGAACCCGAGTAGACGTCTGCGTTGCGGAGAACATCCTGGATGTCGTCGGCTTCCTGAGCAAGATCCTGTTCAGATGGGTCCATCATTGTGTAAAACGCAACAGACTTTTTCTCTTCAGGTGGAGGGGCAGCGGTTACATCGCTGTTACCCTTCTTTGCACTTGAGTTCTTCTGAGATCTCCCAAACAAATTCCACTTGCGGGGGGACCGGTCACGCTTGGTCAGTTTCTTCGGTGCAGGATGAGCCGCATTGCGTCCGCGAACCATCTCTTTCTGCATCTCAATATGAGAGTCATCTGACATGACACTAGTGTCGAAGCTAGTCATTGGTGAGGAAGCAGCGCCGCTCGTGTTGATGGGTTGAGGAAGGCGAACGGGAGCATCTGGAGATGTCCGCAGTCGCTGAATGGATCGCCTAAATGCAAGTGTCGGTTTCATCTCAACGTCAGAGTTGCTGCTGTCTGAGGGTCGGCGAGAGCTGGCCGTGGATTGAGAAGGTTGAGGTTTCGATGAGGGCCACATTGTTGTGCGTGATCCAGCCCCAGTGTTAGAGTCTGTACTTGGCCGGCTCAGGGCAATGCTCTGGTTGCTCTCTGTCCGGCTCAGCTCCGAGCTCGCGTTCCGATTGTTAATGACTTCTCCTCCAGAGATGACAACAGGGTTCATCTTGTCCGCGAAGTAAGCATCATTGCTTACAAGGCTTTCTTGGGATGTTTGGTTGTCCGCAAAACCACGCGACAGATTGGTGCTGCCACTCCGCCTTCTGACTTGACCGAGTCGGCCGTAGCCCTCATGGCCTGTCCCCGCAGCAGGTCCTTTCCTTAAAGTGGCTTTCTTTTCCTTTGCCTCTTTCTTAGCCTCCTTCTCCATCTCTTTCTTGGTCTCCTTTTTAGGCTTTGGTGGGCTATCCGCAGTAGTTTTCTTGCGACCAAAAAAGGGGAATCGGAAGGATGAGCCGACGTTGGGACTAGGAGTGCGGGTTGGTCGGGCAGTCTTGTTTGGTTCAAGGTTCTTGGGGCCCGCGGACTTGCTCTTATCAGCATGGTCCTTGGTGACAGGAAGCTGCGTGGTTGATGCATTTCTCACTCCTTGATGTGTCGGCGCCAAGTCATTGGATTCACTTCCCCGTCTCTCGTTGGGCAGTGAAGTTGATGAGAAATTTCTAGGCACTGAAGGCGCAGTTGGGTGAAGAAAGCGGGACTGTCCCTCGGGTGTTCCCTCGCGAAGTGGACGCCTGGGAGCTGAGTTCTTTGTGGGAGATGCCATTCCCCGCGATGGAGGTGACATGGCGGAACCCTTTTGTGCAGCACCGTGCGTCGCATCGAGTCGAGATCTTGTGGATGTCTTGGCAGTAGGCTTCATATCTTCATCATCACTATCCTGACGGAACTTTTGTGACGACTTTCTCGGCGGTGGGCTTGGTGGTGGTGGAGCCAGCTGTCGCGCTTGTTTCTTCTTTTCTTTGACATTTCGGTCACCATCCTTCACCGTTGAACTAGATGATGATGAGTTGAGCGATTCCCTGACTGCCGCTAATCCGTGCGGATCATTGCTAAAAGCTTCCGCCTCGTTTGGCGTACTACCAGCTCTTCTGCGCGTGACGGGTGGTCGTGTATAGGCTGGGCTTATTTGCCGACCTTTGCTGGAATTGAACCTAGCAGCGCTCGTCAATCCCGGAGATTGAGATGACATTGAAGTCGGGGTCGTATCGCGACTGTAAGGGCCAGGACCAGGGGAAGCAGAGAATTTGGTCGAGGGACTAGCGCTGAGTTGACTACTGCTTCCAGAGAAGAGTAGACTTCCCGGGGTTGGAGGCGGCAAGTCCTGTGTAGACAGTTTGTAAGGCAAATCAAGACTCTGATCGTCTGAAGATGAGGAGTACTGCGGGCAGTTGCGATACCGATCTAGTTCCGGATAGATCATGGGCGATTGACCCAGAGTCATTTGCCCTTCGCATCCATCTGAGTGATCCATCTCGGCTGGACTTTGAGTCATATACCGGTCATTCTGGTAACCAAAGGCCGGCTCGGGAGCCACTCTGGATCGAGGCGTTGCGGAAGAGGAAACCGGCGCTGACGGCTGCTTGGTGGACGTGGCAGCATCTTGGCCTACCGACGACTGGTTTCGGCGCAAACCACTTCGATTGGCCGGGCGGAGTCTACTCTCATGTTGGGGGTTGCTCGACGATGAAGAAATTGATCCGCTTTGGGTGTGGGATCTCGAGCGGGAGGATGCCGTGGTGCTTGTAGAGCCCTGCGAGCTCGTTTGGTGGTCTAAGGATGGGCGGCGAGCAGCCTGCGGCCGGCCGGCTGAGCGAGGCGCTACCGTCGGTTGAGGAACTCGACTCGGGAGTCTTGACTGCGTGGTGGGCGATTGAAGGGAAGTCTTCAAGGGTGGTTCGAGCTCGCTCTTCCCCGATCGATTGACGGGTCTCGGGAGACCTCCTGATTGTGCTGTGTCACTCGGCCTCCGAGTCCGCACTCCCTCAGACGGCCTGGCGGGAAGCCCGTAGCCAGTCCGAAGGGATGCCATTATGTTCTTTTCCAGCCAACCTAGTTACCCGTAACATGCCTCTCCAGAATCTACCAGATCATTGTCCGTGTAAATAGTGTGGATCAATAGGCTTTCTCGGCTCTTTCGCCCTTCGTGCCTGCGCCGGGTCGCCTTCGTTGGGTAGTCCTATTATAATGCTCTTATGTAGTCAGGGCCAAGTGCAAGAACCTGGAGGCTTTTGCCGGGTGCTTGTAGGTGTTACAAGTCGAGGACGTTGCAAATAGACCAAGGGATACGTTGTTGCCAACTGGTGTGCTTTTTGCACTTCTAAAGAATCGACTGGTACAGAGCAGGAATCAAAAACAGGATAGCTAGGAAACAAGGAGAAGAAGTGCGCAGCACGAGACAGTGAAGAGGATATCAGAGCGAGAAGTAGCTGTATGGTAGGGTAGGGATGCAGGACCCAGGGACCGGGGGCTAAATTCGCTCCGCGGCTGTTGACGGCAGGCTTTGTGCAGGCGCAAAGGCTAATCCAGCTTGAGGTGGTTCCGATTAATGGAGGGTGGGATCGGAATAGACAAGCCGCTCGAGAAAGAAAACTTTTGGCGCCGAACAGGGGGGCAGCCACAATGTGAGAGAGGAAGCTGAGTGATAACTTGTGTGATGTCTGCGGTGACAGACGCACGATGGAGCACAAGAGGGGTTTGGTGTGAGCTAGTCTGCTAGGATATAAGACAGTAGCCGGGAGTGTGGAGGAAGATGGAGTGAATAAAAACAGGACAATAAGCAAGAGCAACGAGATGACAGAACAAAGCACGATTGCGTAGAGGAGCAATACAAGTAAAAAGGAAGAAGAGGGAGGGAAAAGAGCACCGCCTTGATGTGGATGGGGTATAGTAGTAGTAGTATTTAGGCCATTTCCAGGTGAAGTTGAAGAAACGAGCAACGACGTCTGTAGCTCGACCCAGGTACCTTGAGGACAGGCGACAGGTACGAGTACTCGCACCTGCGGGCACTAGGAAGTACTCACTTTGCGAATGGGAGAGTCGCCGCTATGTTAGGCATGTTCTGGACGACGGCGTTGGCGTTGATACCCCTGTCCCCATGGCTGCAGGATGCGGGACCAGGGCGCTGCGCATCGCAACAAGCCCATCAGTAAGCGCACATTGCTGGAGTCGCCGATGCAGGAGTGACGACGATTGGGTAGTCCCAACAGAGCCGGCCACCTCCACGCCGGTCCAAGCATCTTGGGTTGAGTCACGCTTCGTCCTTTTTGTTTTGTTCTTCCTTGAAGCCAGTTGAGGGGAACCTGGTCGACATTCTTCAACGGCCGCGTTCCAGGAATAGGAGGGCAAGCCGCATAGGCCTTAATGGTCTCTACACCGTCATAGCGAAGTAACCGGAAGACCATCGAGCCAGTAGGGCCAGTGCGCACTTGCATACAATGTCGTCCAACAAGATTCAGGGACGCGCGGTGGTGACTGCGATTGGGCATCGAGCCCTGAACGGGTGCGCAGGCATCTAGGGATCTACTCGTACAAGCGCCAGCGCCCCAGCTGGATGGTGGTCTTGGTGTTGGTGGGGTTGCCGACTGTAGCCCGCATCGCTTGCGCCTCTGAGAAGGCATAACAACCTTGGCTGCCATTGCTGGGCCTTGAGCTATCCGCATTGTTCCCACCAACCCGCACCAGGCTCTGTCATCGCTATCGCGCCATCCGACCAGCGCCGGTCGCACCCTCACCCAATCCCGTTCCGGTGTCCGACTTGTTAGACTTCCCACCAAACATTGTGGATCGTCCTAGGGTCGAGCCGTCCACGGTAAGCGGGGTCCTATTTGCTGGAGACGGGAGTTGTTGGTTATTACTAGCGACCGATAATGTTGTGAGGGTGGGCAACGGGACGGGTACCTAGGCCACTATTTCCATGACCTCTCCTAGTTCTCGTAATCGCTGTAATGAGAGTCGCCTGAGGGCTCCGCGTATGGGAGTGCGGTGGGAGGCCCGTCAATCGGCAGAGCAAAGAGTGATCACAAGGCAAAATTGGTTGCTCGCGTGGTCGAAATCTATCTTCACGCGCGCGCGTCTCCTTGGGTACGCGGTGCCCCGTTTCAACGGCAGCAAGTCCACCTAATAGGCGATAAAGCTTGGTTGTGTGTGCCGCCCATGCATGTCTAGGACAGGCCAGCATGGTGTCTCGCTGAGAGGAAGCCGACAGGTCAATCAGTGTGGCATGTCTCACAGCTCTGCAGGATGTGCGGTGCATAAGAACGAACCGGGGATCAGCGTCGAGAAAGCCCACCACCATCCGCACAAGGGCCTCACACCCACCACAGTGGCCCCGATGTGCTCCCATGATACGACCATAGCTTCGAAGACATGGGCGGACTATTACTGCTAGCAGCAGGCCGGTGTTGATAGCAGTGTTTCGTTGGCAAGGGTTGGCCATTTATTCATTTATTTAAATTCGTGAACGGAGGGGCAGATGGTCCCAGCTCTCGGCCCTTTGACAGATTGCGCATAGCGTACGATTCGAGGACTCGTCTATGTTCAAGGAGGCAGAACTGAACAGGCGCCACATTCCGTGTAGAAGATGGTGATGGGTAAGATGGAAGTACTGGTAACGGGCTATTACAGTCAGCATCTACGAGTGCAATTGCCTTCTGCCTCGACTGCCTCAGGCACATGCAGTACCTGCCTTGCCTGCGGATGCCGTCTTTCTTGGTCGCAGCTTCCGCAAAACTGGTGGATGATTCCTGAAGGAGGAAGATGGATATTGCTGGTGGTGGTTGCAGCATGTAGAATGCTTACAAGTGCCATTTCAAGGCAATTCTTAGTCTGCAACCTACTACTTACTCTTTGCCTACTTCACAAACGGATACCTATTTACTAGTAGTAGCAGTAGTAGCAACTTGAAGTATTACAGTCAGATCCGGCCTCCGCTCACTTCGTTCTTTCCTACATTTTACGCGCAGACATAATTCAATTTGGAAACACTGCTGGGTAAGCGGGGATAGAACAGAACAGGAGGCGATTATTACTACCTCAGTACTAGTAGTATTGCTCCTTCCATGAAATGGCGATTGTGAGTCAGACTGTCAAGTTCAGATCCTGCTCTGGCAATACGGAAGGAAGGCGGCTGCCTTCGGTACGATACCACAGAGCCCCTAATCAATTTTCGTGTTTCTGATTCGTCCATAACGACCGTTTACCCGCGCACCTAAAGGACATGAGCGTGGACATGATTCGTTTTCCCGTATGCAATATTGGCCAGTAATATCCCTTGTTGTGTCTCAGATCTTCCCGGCATCCACCAACTCCTACCCATTACGGTTCCTCCCTAGTGCAGGAGAATGGCAAAGACATCAACTCGCCTCCATCGCTCAGTAGCAATTCATTCTACGAGTACTGGCATTTTGAGTCCGCCGATAGTTTGAGCGTTTTAACAGTAGACTGATCGACACTGATGAGCCGCGGTCATATGATCGTATATTCGCTCATCAGCAAGTGTGTGCTCACCGCCAGTCTTCGACGCCAAGGCAGACAACGCCGTGTCTGTGGCAGACCATATCTTCAAGCATCATGTGACGCTCTTCCAGTATTGGCGATAATACCTCTGTAGCCTACCAAGCATGGAAAGCAAACGCGTATCTGGGTGGCAATGGACCGAAATAGAAACTCGTGCTGGCAGTATCGACTTTTCAAGTGAGAGCCAGATCCAGGACCTGGCCCAAGACTGCCTACTGCCACGCCAATGCAGCATCGCTGTCATCGTCGGTCTGTTGGCTTCCAGACTGGCGACCCGCGAGCCCGGTCGAGCTGAATCATGCAGCGAGACGGTGGCAAGCAGAAGCTGCTGGTGCTGCGCCTACAAGCACCAGGGAACATGCAGACAAAACCCTCAGCATGCATTTTCGTCCTGCACAATGACCAAGGTCCCCAGGATATAAACGTAGCCAAGTTGCTCCGCCACAGTCAACGACAAGAGGTCCACAAGGTGAGGCTAGTGACGTGGCACATACCTTGTGGCTGGCATGACCGAAGACGTCGGGTCAGAAGGAGGCTTGTGGCTGTTCCCTGCTGGGGATCTCTCAAGACCCCTGTCATGTCACTTCTCAAGAGAACCAAGTATACGATACTTTTCATCTTTAATCCAGGCACCACGACGAGAAGATGTTTTGACAACTCATCAAAAAATACGATTCCAAAGACGACTACGGGAGATCATCATTTACTTCATCAAGGTCAAGCTCTTGTGTTGCTTGCTCGCCATGATACCAGCTATAGCAGGTTGCTACGCATCCTAACAGGACTTTACCCAGAGGAGGTTGCCTTGACCACCTCCCACCCTCCAATGGCGGCACGCCTCAGCCCTGACAGCAGGGATCTCTCCAACTCACCCAGCTTCTTTTCATATCTATTGGCTGCTTGCGACTCTCCACGGCCCGCCCCATAGCATCGTGACGACGAATCGAGGGTCATTCTCCCGACTTTTCCTCGACAAACCACACAACCATTCGAATGCTCTCACATCGACGTCCACTCACGTGCCGGATGAGGGTGTCGAGAGCTCTTTGAGAGTCTCAGGACAAAGCTCCAATGGACCAGCGATCTCGCGCGGGCTATGAGCCAAGACAGCAGGTGCCCGCGTCTTGGTGGCTTGCACCATTGCCAATGGCCTGGCTGACTGGACCATTCCCGCGAGAATGCGGGATTAGCGCGATAGATGACACTTCTCACGATTTGCTACTATTCACGCCCTTATCAGTCGTGGCGGCTGTTCCGTTGGCTCAGAATACAGCATGGTCGGTTCTGGCTCGAAGCTGAACCGCCCCTAATTGAGCCACAATCGAGGGATGCTAGGCAATAGGACTCGAAACGTGTTTCTCATCGGCGAAGCCCTCATATCCTAACATTGGCAGTCACCGGACTCAACAGTGATCCCGTGAGGTTTCGCATGCAGATGAGTCTCGAATGTTTGGCCTACATCGTCTCTAACAACATGCGAGAAGTCTTAGTACAGCTGATCAAAATTGCGACATTTTGCAGTCCAATGATATAGCGGTCACCGACAAAGCGCTTTTTCTAGACACCCGCGAAGCAAATTATGGAATTTCCAGTCCCTGATCGTCTCAGTGCGTCATGGCCGTTGTTGGATAGTGGGCCTAGTCTAAGCGAAACCGTGTATTATCCCGATGCTTTTGAATCCGACGGCGATGGTGTTGGTCACCAATCAGTGTCTGTTTCCTATTAAGCGCCTACCCAAGCCAAGTATTGTTCTACTAGTCCGATGATCGGAGGGGACGGGCACTAATAGAGGCAGACAGTATCATCGGCGTCGGGATGCTGTGGAGCAGCGGCCCTCGATGGAGCGACCCTTTGTGAGCGGCTTCGCCCGTCATCACACGACCTGGCCCGCAGAGACGGCCGGGGACGATCCTTGGCTTGGCGAGCTTCTCGAATCCATTGATATGGTCATATGACTGGCATTGCGGCACGGCGATGGCTTGGCCCTACTGGGCGGCCGCGATTGCCTCGTCAATATCGTCTAATTGTGATCAAGTCTCGCAGCCAACATCTTTATCACATCCTAATTTCGGTCTTTTTGTTATACTCAGCTAAGACCTAGCAGCAGACCATGCTTATTCCGGAGCCGGCCTCCGAGCTCCATTTTCGCCATGCTACTACAACGTCGGCGAAAGAGAAACTTCCAAGTCTAAGGGAAGCCTTGGTGCACTTTCAGACTCATATTCAGCTCGCTCCGCGATGCAATTCGCCCTTTAAGGTATTGTTGACCAATTTATCAGAGTTTCCAATCCATGGAAATAGTGCCTGCGGTAGGGCAAATGCATTTGGATGTCTAACTGCTATATCTGAACATTTTTGCGATACCAACGATGCCAGGAACTGCAGATTCGCTAAAGAAGCAGTGATGGATGGTAAGGACAATGCTAATCGACTCGAGATTGAATTCCTCCGGCCGCTGATCAACAGCGTAAATCCCAGATGTTGCCATCCGGTCAGCTATGGAAATTGATTTCGCCACCTTCTCTCGTATAATCCCTGGGCTTCCCACATAGGGTAAGATGATACCTAAGTCAAGTAGTACCGCAACGATGCCGTATTATTAGATAATCTAAGAAATCGATAGCTCTAGTGATTCCCGATGACATCCGGTCTCCCTATAGTTCGGGCTTGTATTGTCGAGACCACTGCGTTCTCTTAGTTTCATCGGTCACTTCGAAGGTGACTTTGCATAGTACTGGTAGTAGTCTGTCGAACTGAATGTTGAATCCATAACGCCGTATCCTCTTTATTTCGCTGCCCTGTTGTACATTCCTCTCGTTGACCACCCATTATTTTTTGTGTTTCTTGCATCTGATCCATATGCTGTCCTCCTAATCTGCTGTACGCATCCCTCTCAACCCTGAGCGCAAGCAGCCCACTCGATCCATCTCTAAGCATCAATCGCAAATCAAGCAGCAGCAAACCGAGCAGCCCGCTTCTCCGCCTTGGCCTTCTCCGCCGGATCATCCATAATGCCCACCCTCTTCGGTCCCCCATCACCACCAACACCACTACTCCCCTCCCTTCGTCCACCTCCTCCCCTACGACGCCCACCACCACCACCTCTACGATCCATCCTCTTCCCAGGGCCCCCGCCACCACCACGCCCACGCCTCTGCGACCTCTCCGGCAGCGCAGAGTCCAAGCCCGTAGCAAGCTCCTTTGCGTCGAGGCCGAAGCGAGAGGCCCGCTCAGCGCGCTTCTTGGCGTCGTCGTCTTCCTCCATACCGAAGCGTTTGGCGCGGTCGGCGCGCTTTTTGGCTTCGTCTTCGGCGGTGGTGGAGGTTAGGCCCATAGCGTAGGAGATGGCGGGTTCGGCGGGTTTCTCCTCTGTGGCGGTGGCATCTGCGGTGCCCTCAGCGGCAGGTTTGCTGGCGTCGTCGGCTGCTGCTGGTGGTGCGGTGGTGGCGGGCTCAGGTTGGACAGCGGGCTTTGCGGCGGCGGCGCCTTCATCGTCGGAGTAGGTGATTTCATCCTCCTTGTTCTCAACTATACCACCCTGGTCAGCAAATGGGAAAGCGACAATGATTTCACAATAAGCGTAGGGAGCCCTTACCTGGCTTAGCAGCCTCTCCTTCAGGAGCCGGCGCCGCATTCCCAGCATCACCATCATTCTCGTTCAGGCGCGCAATCAAATCAGCCTTGTTGCCAGTCTGAGCAAGTCCCCTCTCGGCGAGGAGCTTCTTCAGCTCCGGCACCTTGAGTGAAGAGTATTCGGCCATGGCTGCGACGATAGTCTTTTCTCTTTTTCGCGACAATCGTTGATGGGTTTGTGGCAAAAGATTGGATTGAAGTAGTGGTCGCGCGCGTCGAGGCGCTAGTGCAAGAGACGAAAGGACCGGTCTCTTAAGGAGCGATCGAGGGTAGCTTATGTCGGAATGCGACTGCGCTTGTTGGTGACGATGGCGGTGGGTTTGGTTTGGTAGAGAAGTTGGCGGGAGAATGGGCGAGTGGTGAACAATGGAGTGAGGTTGAAAGACGCGACGGCAGCTTGAGGTCTACCTTTGGTTTAGTGCGCCAGCCTCGCGTTTTTGGGAGGTTACCGTAGTTTAGGAGGGTGGGCGCCGTTGAATTTGCCAGCCAAAACGGTACGTACCCCATACTGGTCAAGCATAATTGAATGGCGCACGGACCATCTGTGAATAGAACAATAGTTAATACCTACCCTACAACTACACCTACATGTATACCTATAGCCTCATTTCTACCTCAGCTATCTCAAAGTCAGCGTACTGCTACTTAACCTTGCATAGATGAATTTGGTCGGAGTGAATCTCAATACTATTGCTTGATTATCAATGGGCCGAAATGATTATTTTATCATCTTCTTACTTCTTGTACTTTAGCCCATTATATGACTACATTCAGTGGAAACGGCAGTTGAATCATCGACGCAGCGGCCGCAAAATCAAGTTAGGATACTTGCGCTTTTATCCAAAGTTAAACATTTCGCAGACTTTCTGCGGCCCCTTAACTATAACCTATTTCAAGTCAATCTTTAGCCTGACTTAGCGCCGGTAGTTTACGCAGCCACTGCCCTTGACCACTTTCAACGAGGTTCACGAGCCATCTAGCTAATGCCCCACGACTAAGCGAATACGTTCCCTCTTTATCACCGACATATCCCGCTATGATTGTTCCTTCGCGATCTTTCCTCCAGCCTTCTTCACTGGCATCGCCCTTTACCCACGGCAATCGACCAACAGTCCATTCGAGGTCATCTACGTCTCGAAACACGGCAGCTATCTTACGTATAGCTGGCACTGAACCAGGCGCTATTAGCTTGACTAGAGCGATTTGGATCTGTAGGAGGACTGAAAAGGAGTCCTCAGCCGCGCTAGCTGATGGAGTCGCAGTTGCTATTATTTTCTTTATGCTATTTTCTCGCACAACTGGGAAGACTGTGTTCGTATAGTAATCGGCATACGGTGATAGTTCTGCCCCTCTTGTCGGGCCAAGAAGGAAAATCACTATATCTGCACCTTTGGCAGCAACAGAGAAAGCCTCTCGGTCTTCCATTGTCCCCTGTGATACCTATATCTTGATTTAGTATATATTCATGAATATTATTGAGAATATGGGATATGGCCTACAGTGAGAAGCCTATTGGCAGATAACTCTTCTGGAATCTTAGCCGCATTGCGGACGTAGGCAACAGTCGGGTACTGGCGATGCAAGAGCTCCCTGAGGAGGCATATTCCTGAAGGACCGGTGGCACCAAGAACAACTACTTTGGTAGTCATCTTCCTTAGCTATAAAACCATGAATAGAAATTCATTAAAGTGTCTTGCGGCAGGAATCAATAGAACACTATTATGTCAATTTCACTCAATTTTGCGAGTGCTTAAACAAAGTTTATTCCAATCAGATTCGTAAGCTGAATTCGGATTTACAAGAAGAATATACAGGTATCAGTCATTTACTGAATCACGTCTTTTCAAACTCCACAGTCAGCGGAATTGGTACCCAAAGTCCGCCATATTTAACCCGCTTAGAGCAGATAGGCGTCGTAATAGCCAAACACTAAAGGCGACAAGCCGAATAATGCTCCTGAGCAGAAGGACGATGAAGTTTCTGGTGATCTTCTCTCTCCGTAAGGTTTGTTCTAACGAGCTTTACTTTGACATCGATGACCACCATAGCACATATTCCCCTCTATTCATTGGCAATGTCCTGCGTCAGTGTGTACAGATTGCTCCTCCGCTAATATTAACGCAGAACCTCTTCTATTTGTATATATGTAATTACCCCTGTCTCTCGCTATACTTGACTTTGGAGCTCACAAACAAAGTTTTCTCTAGAGCATCTTAGCCTAAAACTTATGACGAACGATTTCTGCAGCTAAGTTGGGCTCAGAAAGGCCTGTGATGCTCTCTTTCTCTAAAGCCCTCAGTAGCATTTTCATGATGTGAGGTTGGATCTAATCAGAAATAGAGCTTGTAGGATGACTATGGAGGCTACTTCTAATATTGCTTGTTAAAGCGCGATATCGCTAACATTTAAAGTATATACGCTGGAGCCCCGAGCGCGACATTATAGAGTAGTATGATATGAGACACGGACGAAGCATAAGGCGCGTACCTTATATCAGTAGCCGTTTTAGGTAACCACCGGTTCTTGATCACGATATACCGAAAAGAGCTGGCCAATCTCTAGCATGATTATCATATCATTTGAATTGAGTACGTACCAGGAACCCTGATATTCATATCACAAATAGACGTAATATCATTTTTAAATGTGTATACAATATTGACAGCTCAAGTGCTGCCCCTGACCGTGACTGTGTTTTTCTCAGTTCTGCTCAAAGCATTCTCACCCTGAGAGTAGACGGCGGGATACTTGAATACTAATTCCTTCCAAATCATTTGTTCCAGATCGAAATTTTTTATGACTGATTAGGGCGAACGAAACAACCTTGCCGTCTGTAAAAGAAGGCTCTTGCCCCTTCTGGCAACATGAGATTATTGCGATTTGTGCTTTTCGAAGGCTTCGAAGGCTTCGAAGGCTTTTATACGACTAGCGAGACGCGACGCCATATCAATCGTCATGAGTGTAGCTCCTAGCAGTCAGTTCAATTCAGGCACTTGAGCTTCGCCTGTGTACTTACGAATAACAGCAAATGGCAAATAAGCACTATACAAAAGGACTTGTTTATCCTTCGGATCAACGACCTCCGGTCCAAGATGCCATAGGTCATAGCACACTATAGCCGTGCAAATTGCAGTTGCTGTCCCATATATAACTGTCGCGAGCTCACTCATCCCAGAAATTGGCTTTCGAAGGAGCAACTCTCTGGTTACGAACACACAGAGAGGAAATTGAACCCCGAGCTCCACATACACTAGAAAATCGAAGAAATGCCCTGTAGTCTTGATATTGTAGTAAGGATCAGACATGAATGCGATATACCACTCGCGGTAAGCAGTAAGAAGTCGTAACGGCGAGATGCGGTATTGACATAAAGATTGAGGGTAGAACGGGACAAAATCCACGCCTACCAAATTACATGGACGTTAGTCTAAAATATATAGAAACACACGCGCTTGCTACTTTAATTGGGGAGGTAAGAAGTACCTATCATTGCAGTTAGATGCATAAGCATTATAAATAAGTAAAAGTAGTCGCGAGTAAAATGCGTGCGTTGGTTAGACATTGTTGAAAGAAAACAGCACATCCAGTACAATACCTGGAAATAAAATAAAAGAGAACTTGTGCATAAGCTGCGAAGAAGTACCTTATATCTTTATAGTTGTAAAGTGGGTGGAGTATGCTGACAGCATTTAGCGTGAGAAATATCGTGACTACGCAAAAGGGGTGAAGCAGGGGAAATTCACTTGAACTTCAATTTTAGAACAGATCTAGAAAATTAAAATAATAATATTCTATAGCTACCAATATGTACATCATGCCCCTAAAGCTCGTTAGACTTTCGAATGCATATAGATCAAATTGCCTTAAGAATTATTTTGTAGAACCTACTTTACGCAGTCTCGCTGAACACTATTAGTCCACATCTAGACGCAAGTCTGGACCAACGAGAGCTGCACTGCCCTCGGACTCTCGCATCGACCGCGCCTCACGTCAATTGAGAGCTTAGTCAGATCCCTGTGTTAGCATTTAACGATACCACGGAAACATTATTCAGTAGTGTCGATACCAGTAGCCTCTCTTTTCTATCGATACCGTGCATCACCCCCCATTTTGCTTAGTGTAGAGGAACTCTTATCCCGAGCGATTGATGTTGATCCCGCTCGCATGTTGTAGTTTTGTAACGTCGTAATTGCTACTGCGATCAAACGGCCACGGGGCTGTATGGTATAGCCAAGATACCCTGCCTTACTGGGTTGCGCCCGGCGGTGGGGAGAGTTGTTGGCTACGCCGCATGCGCTCAAAGATGTTAACTTCAGGGAGGGAAACAGATGATGCCAATACCTTCAAGTATATTTATACGCTTCAGATGAGCGGCAGTCGTAAGTAGTCTTTAGTCCTCGATCGACAACCAGGCACCTATAGGTCGAAACCATTCTAAGAGCTTTATGGAACTCCAAGGAATGTATTATGGTGTATTGTATGTCGATCATAGACAGCTACGTCAATAAGCTCTAATCTACTCCCCCAAAACTATAGCCCACGTGCAACATGTAGCTAAGATAGCTGGAGCTAGGTGAAAGTCTGCTGAAGCCTAAAGAAGTTTCAAAATTATCTTTGAATTTGAATGATTATTATATTAACTGCTCGTGGCGACCAAGCACGATATTTCAGCAACAGAATAAGCTAATTATTTATCCCGCTTCTCTTTAATAGTCTATTAGGGAAAGTCAATAACCACCTTTACCTCTTCCCGACGAGAGAAACGTTGGTAATTCTCAGGCGTTTCCTCAATATCAATAACCGCGCTGACAATTGATCCAGGGTGTAGCCTGCCGCTCGAAATAAGGTTGAGCATCTCCCTACCAACATCCAGTGGGATAGATAGGCCTCCGCGGACCGAAAAACCTCTTCTAAAAATACTTCTCATATCAATGGTCTGTTCCTGGTCGCCGTCACCATAGATGCCGACAACGCCAATGCCACCCCAGGGGGCAACAACTTCACCAGCCTGATGGAGAACAATAGTACTGTTGACGTTTCCTTGGGAATCCTCTGCCTCCCAACCGACACAATCAGCTACACGAGCCACTCCATCCGGCTCTAGTTGACGGAGTGTTTCGACTGGATCCACATCCAGAAAGTTGATAAGAATAGCCCCGTTAGCAGCTGCCAGATCTAGTCGTTCTTGGACTTGATCAATTATATAGATCTTTGGGGCGCCGCGAACTTCAGCAGAGAGGACGGCCATCTGGCCTACGGGGCCTGCACCAAAGATAGCCACTGTGTCACCATGTTGCATTTCGGCGTAGTCAAGAACAGCCCAGCCTGTAGCCAGGATATCGGACATGAAAAGGTAGTCGTATATGGTAGAAGCGTTGGCACTACCGTTGATAGGGACAGGCATTAAAGTGTGATCGGCGTAGGGCACGCGGGCATATTCAGCTGAGAAAGTAAGCAATGGTCGCTTCTAAACACGGGACTTAGTCAAACCTTGCATGCCCTCCGAGGCAGATAGAACGGGGTCAACCAACGGGTCATACTGATAATGACCGGCATCGTATACAAAGGGTACGACAACCCAGTCCCATACACTGAGAAATTCAACAGAGTCTCCTAACTCTTCAATATAGCCAATCGCTTCATGACCAAGTCGCAAGGGTTGGTCAGGCGACGCGATTCCACCTTGATGATAGCCATGAAGATCACTACCGCAGATAGCTGAAGATGTAATGCGAACGATAGCATCGGTGCCATTTTCTATCGTGGGCTTTGGAACGTCCAGGATTGTTACGTTGTAAGCTCCCACGAGGGCAGCGGCGCGCATCATTGACTGCATGTTGTCGAGTTTAGTTAATAATATTGGAATGGTTTAGTCAATAAAACATGTCTCAATAAACTCTTTTATATAATTTTCTGCTGTATCTTTGATATATGCCGTCGCATCTGATTAATTACCATCACTATTGTGGCTTTGGTCCCTGTACTGGAACACAGCCTCTTTCAACGCTCTGATGCAACAAGCGGACACTCTACTTGCTAAGCCAACCAAAGTCCGGCCATCTATGCCATATCAAGTAAATCAGATTTTGCTACTTTTGGACAAAGATCGGACCTTTTAACGCGAGGTGCCAACTTCATCCTCGTTAACCCTTCTCCTCTCCTCTCCTTCCTCAATAAACCAACCTCATCTTAGAATGTAAGCACGATGACTGCTCTTGACATCCCCGCAATCTGAGCGTGAGAAAGGGGCTCGCCATACTCAAAGACCGTCATCTTGTTCATCTCCGCATGGCGGCTAGATAGCCTCCCTCCTGCAAACTCCGCGTCAGCGAGTCGATACTCCATGGTTTGGAAGGACATAGGGGCTGAGCCGTACCCAGTGCTTACAAAGCTGATCAAACACGTTAAGGGTTATCTTCTGACAAACATATTACTACGAAGCAAGAAACTTAGCAGGTCAGGCAAGCCCTATCAAGGGATAGCTTCTTATTGGGCCTATAGCCAAGTACCACCACGAAGAGGCTAGGGAGAAAAGCCTTGGGAAGATATTTTAGACAGAGATGTGTTAGAGGTCAACGGGGTGCTCTTAGTCTTTTTACTTACTATTTGTATAATAACTATAACTATCTTAATATACATGGGTTCTTTCTTCTGAGGTTGAGAATGTTTAAACGTTCTAACATTGAGTACATGTATCTAAGCTAAAAAAAAACTTCTTTATCTTTATCAATCCACGAGAATATATAATAAGTACTATAAGTATAGCAATAGGAATAGTTATGATAAAGTATAGCTTAAAAAATGAGCTCAGGGATGTTACCTCGGTCTGCATGCTGAAAAGACCCGTTAAGAATGATAGAGGGATAAAAACAGTCGCTGACCGTGTAAGGAGTGCGAGACGCACACTCTCTTTGATGCCACGTCGTGAATCTTGTATAGCAATTGCTGCTAGAATGACGGAAGTAATCCTATTTGTTCGACCCTGTAGCGTACTGATTTGATCGGATACATTTTCTAAGCCCGTTTTAATACTCCTCAAGCTGTCTGGTAAGTCTGACCTGTATTGAGTACCACTCTTGATAGAAGAGTCCCCTCTAGCATCAGACATAAATAGCTCAGTGCCTTTCAATGCGTTGTTGAGCATTTCCCGGTACAGTGGGATAAGCCTTCCTAAGTGTGAAGCCTCTTTATCGAGAAATTAATTGCTTCGAAATTGCTCAGGAATCCGAGCTCCCACTCGATCTGACCTAGACGCGTTTTGGTATATTCGCATATAATAAGCCACTCTGCACAAAACACACGCAGAGACGGGAGTTTAAGTGAAGTTTTTGGGTCTATAGATCCGTTGACAGTATCGTTAGATCTAAGATCCCGCGCCTAGAACTGTTGCAGTATCCAGTAAATAAGATCGTCGAACAAGGACGTTCTAGTTGGGCTTGTGAAGAGGTGAGTTGAGTCAAACATCCCGGGTATCCGTTCCAGTTACGATATCCGTGCCATAACGGGTAACCCTCTTGGACGGTAGGATCAATTAGTACGACCCCTGGAGAATTTGAATTAGTATTGGATTGAACACTGGACCAGCCTTTGTGTACCTGCTTTTTGTTTTATATGCTCGCACTTATTATCATTTCGGTTGGTCCATATTAAGACTTTTGTTCTACAAGATGAGAGTATTGGACAGGTACAGTACAGGCTTTTCTAGCCAGCCCAAACCTTTAAGCGTTGCAATAACTCCAGCCTCATGACCAAATAAGGCAGATCACACCTGCACGAATCGATAAGTAATGTGACACAGTTCTTGCATTACTGCTTTGCACTGCATTGCGCCTTGCGCCTTACTTCAACTTGGCATTGTATGATTTGAGATATAGCGGAGGCGAAGCATACTAACACGCAGTATTTATTGCCTTACCTACTCTACATGTGTAAGTGAATTGCCTATTTCCGTGGCGAACATGATTGTAAGAAAGGGGAGACTGTTATCTGTATGTCTAAATTTCTAACTTAATGTCAAAGGCGGTCAACACACCTCTGCCTTCAGCGAAAACACACCTATTTCGACTTGTTGCGTCTGTTCTCGCGTTGTTCACAAATGAGATTTTACGTCTTTGTAAATATCTAAAGATTACTCAAAAGAAGCGTGCTTGCTCACGAGTCGAAACCTATTCTTAAGGACCAGTTAGCTCTTTTCTCTACTACATGGTGTTAGTCCGGATATATCAAATCTTATAGTCTAAGCTTATCTCCCCTGAGCAGCATAACTGGAGGAGTAAGGAGGATAGATATATCCCTTATTACGGTAGCAAGCTTTAGTGATAAGCGATATATAGTAGGTATAGATTACCTAGTTATTACGCTGCTATATTAATAAGATTCCATGATAAAATATCAAAGATAAGACGATTAAACGCCCTCTTGTAAGCTGCACAGAAAGGGTACAAATAGGGAGACAGCTGCTCAGATCAGGTGGATAGGGTTGGACAATGAGAATGACTTACTATTGGATTTTGTTATGGAAAGTTATATAATCTAAGCGCGAATCTATTATTAATCTATTTCTGAACATAGGCAATAATATAGTACTGCTAGCCTACTACCTTATAGCGTTGGAACAGTCGCATCGCAACAGCCTAGCTATTAATCGATCAATGTGTTGATTGTGATTGTCTTGATGATCAATGGCGGTCTTCTTTCCATTAAAGACAGAGAACAATTACCCACAAATTCCTAAAGCGCTTGAGAACATCGAAAAGCAATGTTCAGCTTGAGCTGCCTACATACCTAAAGCCTGTCATATTCATA
The DNA here is from genome assembly GCA_022814615.1 of Waltergamsia citrina. NCBI lineage: Eukaryota > Fungi > Ascomycota > Sordariomycetes > Hypocreales > Bionectriaceae > Waltergamsia > Waltergamsia citrina. Next base: position 106,681 of record JAKLNE010000048.1, on the reverse strand, counting down.
TTCATACTCATACTCATACCTTATGATACAACGCTTTCCAGGGCTCTAGTTCTAGTTAGAGTCCAGTCCAGTGGATGGATTGACCTGAGAGAGCGCTAGGGATGACATGATACTAACTGAGCTTGAGCCCTGGCCTGGTCTGTGCTTCACTGCCATTCGCTATAACCTCTGGCCTGAGGGCGCTAGAGCCTGCCACTGCCAAGGCGCTCACTCACTTAAAGCAGGAGGCCGCTAATATGGCTTGGCTCTAGTCTTGGCTCTTTGGAGTAGTTTGACCCTTTTCTTTGCTTTTGGCTTTTGGCTTTTTGGTCCCGTGCTGTCCTCGTCCTGCCTGCAACCTCCGTCTTGAACCAAGTCCGCGCCAATGCAATAGTAGTACCATTGCTCCAACCAACCCCCTGGACAACGACGACATCTTGACTTTCAATAGCCCAAGTTGAATAGAGTTGACTTCTATCCACCAAACCCCACGCGAACTTGTTCCAACGGTTACATACAGTTGCATCATCATAACGGATCGCTTGTCGCCAACCCTTACCTTACTTCACTCCTAAAAGCGACCTTCAGGAGTGGGCTCTCGCACTTCGCCCTAACTTCACGCGACATCGTTTGTCCTCTTGCCCTCCAAGGCGAAGCGCATCCTCAGAAAGATGCTTTCAGCGTCGCCGTGAGCCCTCTTTCGACTCCCGAGCGCCTTCATTATCCCCCCGTCGCAGCGCGCTGCCCTTGGCAGCTCCTGTCGACAACCTTGCAGTTCCCTGCTAATCGCAAAACTGCCCTCTCTCATGTTGAGCTGCCCATAGGCGCTCAGCCATTCGCACAACATGACGCGACGCCTTGTGAGTGCTTACTGATGCTATGGAAGCTACTCTTGGCTTTCTCTTGCTAATCATCGGGTCATTAGGTGCGGACAGCCGTCCAGCTCTCGGCTCTGGCCGTCTTCACCTTCATCGCCGTCCTCATCCTCGACCGCAACTACCGAGTCCTTCCCAATTCCATCCACGGCCATCTACCCTCACACCACCCCGGTCTCGTCGTAACAGACCTGACTATCGCGAAGTGCTCCAGCGTAAACGTCTTTTCCACCTGCGACCTCGATCCAGACCGGTGGCATCGCGTCGAGAAGGAGCTCTTCCTGGGCAAGACGTGGACCTCCAGCGCCTATCTTTACGTCAGCCGCAAGCGCGAGGAGGATTTGACGCCGGAGGATAGGGTGGTGGTCGACGTCACGGTCGGTAGGCTCGACCCCGGCGGCGACACCGACGATGCAGAGCAGTGGGAGCCGAGGCCTGCAGGTCTGTGGATCAAGCGCTCTGTGAATAAGAAATCTAGCGACTCCGACAATGCTATCACGAATATCGATGTGCTCTTTGGAGATGACGCCGTTGAGGCTCGTCAGGGGTGGGCCATAGTCGGGACACCCTTGTTACTGGGCGCTGGCAACGGGGTTCTGAGCGCACATATCACCATCAAGCGCGGCGGACAGCATGACGTGCCTAAGAGGCCGAAGCCGCGGATTCCAGAGAGTGGACGTTTCAAAATCATGCAGGTCGCGGATCTGCATCTCAGCACCGGCTTGGGCGTCTGCCGTGACCCCTTTCCGGATGGCTACAACGGGGGACCTTGCGAGGCAGATCCCCGAACGTTGGAGTTCGTAAGCAAGATGCTGGATCTTGAGAAGCCGGATATGGTGGTCTTAAGCGGAGACCAAGTTAATGGCGACACTGCTCCTGATGCGCCGACTGTAAGCCCTTCCCCTATGAATCTCACTTGTGAGCAATCACTAATACACTACAGGCCATCTTCAAGATCGCATCCCTCCTTATCGACCGCAAAATCCCTTACGTCGCCATCTTCGGCAACCACGACGACGAAAAGACCATGTCCCGCCAAGCCCAAATGGCCCTCATGGAAACCCTCCCCTACTCCCTCGCCGTCGCCGGACCCCCCGAAATCGACGGCGTCGGCAACTACTACGTCGAAGTCCTCGCTCGCGGCAAATCAGAACATTCCGCCCTCACAGTCTACCTCCTCGACACCCACTCCTACTCCCCCGACGAGCGCAACTTCCCCGGCTACGACTGGCTCAAACCCAACCAGATCGAGTGGTTCCGCCAAACCGCCAAAGGCCTCAAGGGCGCACATAGCCGATATAACCTCCGCCACATGAACCTCGCCTTCGTACACATCCCCCTCACCGAATACGCCGACTACGAACAACCCCGCGTAGGCGCTTGGAAAGAAGGCGTCACCGCCCCCGTCTACAACTCCCTCTTCCGCGACGCCCTCGTCGAACAAGACGTCGTCATGGTCAGCGCCGGCCACGACCACTGCAATGACTACTGCGCTCTCAACCTCGACCCTTCCGACTACGGCAAGGACAAGAAAGAAAAAGAAAAGCAAGAAGCCCTTGATGCCTCCACCGATGTGCGCAAACCTGCCCTGTGGATGTGCTACGCTGGTGGCGTTGGTTTCGGCGGGTACGCTGGGTACGGAAACTACGTGCGTCGGCTGCGCATGTTTGAAGTCGATGTGAATCTTGCTCGTATCACGACTTGGAAAAGGTTGGAGGTTGGGAATGGCGAGCGGATAGATGAGCAGATTATTGTGGATGGGGGTAAGCCGATACCGCCGCCGCCGCAGGATACGGCTAAGGATAAGCCTCCTGTTCAGTAAATAATACTATTAGCATGCTTTTCCCAGTCAGCGATCAAAAAACGGCAAAGGGGAGAGAACAGAAAAAGCGCAACGCTAGGGATGAGGGCTTGTTTCTTTTGGATATGCGGAGCATTCAGGCGTCTTCTTTTTTTTTTTTTTTTTTTTTTTTTTTTCCCTTCTTCACTTCTTTCTTATTGCTCACCAGCAGTATCGGTGGGAAAACCTTTTTTATACACTAACAGCACATGTTGGGGGATACCTAGTTCCCTTAACTCCAGGTCCCCTGCCATTTTGTCTTGGGAACTTTTTTATTTGTTTTATGTTTTTGCTTTATTAGCTCGTCTTATGAGAGAAACGACTGCATTGTCATTTTCTAGCTCCTCTGCATTGGGCGAAAGGAAAGGAGAAGGAGGACACGAGGAAGAGAGCGGTATCAGTATGGGACACGAGAATGTCGTCGTTTCGTGCTCCCCTTTGTATATTAGGCGGGAATGTGAAGTAGGTGGGGTTTAGGATTCAAAAAAGGAGGGGGAAGAAGGGCGTCTAGGGATTACGGCGAATTGAGTATAAGCCGGGTTGAAATGATAACCCATCATTTACCACGTCCACTCAAACTTATTATCTTTTACAAAGTCATAGTGAAGTATTCTTTCTACTGCACTATGCAGAGTCACTAAAACAAGGGAAGCATGCATGTTTAATCTTACGTTCGATCTTTTCGACTATATTCACAACCCTCTTTATCTACCTCTCCTACCCGCTCTCCTCCCCTCACCCCATCAACGTACCAAACTTCAAGCCCCAAAAGAAAGAAAATAGCCCTTTCCCGACTATGCAAACACCCTGAGTTAAAAAAAAAAAAAAAATAAGACAGGAAAACCCACCCTCCAATTCTATGTACCTATTTGCTCCTCCCCTTTTCTCCATGTACAAAGAAAACCATAAACCGCAAAGGAAAGCAACGGGAGAGAAAAATCATCGCTTCGTATTAATCGCCTTGAGAGAACCAAAAGAAGAATAGGAATACCCTTGATGAGAAAAAGAGTATGCAAATGGTGAGGATATCAAAGACTCAAAGGAAAATAAATATTTTTGTAAGGACGACAGAGATAAGACAGAAGTTCGGGGTTGTTATGAATTACGCCCGTAGAACTTCTTGGTGAACCAAGCGTAGCACTGCGCTAGCTTCACCGGCACTCGCGCATTGGAAGCACCACTTCTTGATGTTCCCGCCGGTGGCACCTGTAGCAGGCACCATGCCCACGACACCATCTTTGTCGCGGACTTCTTCCCACACACCGCAGACGATACCTCTGCTGCCCATAGGCGAGAAGCAACCGCTGCCAAGGACAGCATCGAGGAGGATGCGGGGCTGCTCTGAGTCTTTCTTGGGCATTGTGGTGACAGTGACTCTCTTCTCCAGGCCGTGGTCTGCACGAAGAGCCTGGCGCCATCCCGGTGGCGGTCGTCGGATTTGTAGGATACAGTTGCCATAATCTTCCCATTTGGTGGAGGTGATGAGGAGGTGAAGACGGATGCGGATGTTGTCGCCAGTTAGGGTGGCTGGGTCTTGTCCACTGTTGGCGAGGCTGATAGAGGGTGATCGTGGAGGCGTGCCGCTGGCAGAAGATGAGCCAGATGTGTAGAGGCTGTTGCGCTGGCTACCCGGCCGGCTTTGCTTGTCGACGGATGACCGGGCAAGGTTGAAGGTCATATTACCCGCAGCGGAGAGCCTCTTGAGGAAGCTAGTAGCAGACACGCTGGAAGACGGGGTAGTGCTGGCTCCATCGTGAGATTGAGATGGCGCACGGACGGAGCCGCGGTAGCTGTTCTTCCTACCAAACCAGCTACGGCGTCGACTGCTCGAGTCGCCGTCATTATCAGCGGGAGTTTGACGCTCACCAAAGCTCCTAAATCTGGCCTCGTTCTCAAGCTGGATGAATTTCTGGTTGTTCAGGCGAGCATGGTGCACGGACATGTAGAGGCCGAAGCAATCCGGTCCACTGCCGCAGCGGAAGCGGAAATTACCGCCTGGTGCGGACTTGGCAAGTCGGCAGTGGGATTGTAGAGATGATCGGATCTCTAGATCAACGGTGGTGCTCTGGCGGATAAGGACTAAGGGGGTGAGATCCATTGCCAAAAGTGGTTGCTTAGGTTGCTCCTGGCCTGGATTCTGGAAAGTATAGGCCTCGACAAGACCAGGAGTAACAATGATGGTGCAAGGAGTGCTTGTGAGATCTTTCCATGCACCCTTCTCAGACCATCTAGAAATGGTCGCCATGAATCTTTGGGCGGTATCCTTCTCCTCGGGGGCAACTTTGGGTCCATGCATGCCAGCTTGCGATGCGGAATTGGAGGGCGTGAGGCTACATTCAGAGTCATTGATAAGTGATTCGGCCGGAGCGGGCATATGTGGTTCTGGCTCCAGCTCCGGTTCCTGTGCTGGCTCAGGCTCATACTCCGGCTCTGGCTCTGGCTCGGGAGCCGGCGTGCGGGGCTGTGATCGTGGCCGCGGCTCCTCCTTGATGCTGAAACCAAGTTCGGTTTCGGGAATGTCGACGCTCTCAAGCTCATCCTCAGAGTCAGAATAATCTTGATCGGACTCTGACCCAGCAGAAACACCTGAGGCTGAAGATCGGTCTGAAGGCAGGTATTCATGCTTAAGAGGTGACGAGGTCCGGCGCTTGACTTTGCCATCGCTCTTGAGCTCGACAGGGGGCTTGATGGAAGACTTTTGTGGCGGTGGTTCTTCCTCAGTCGGTGTTTGTGGCCCAACACTGAAGGTACGGTGGATGGGCGGCGGAGGTGCTCCGTCTTCACGATAGTAGGGCGTGTTGGATGGTTTCTTAACTAAGTTGAGAGGGTCAGGGCGCATGCTCTCATGCAGTGGTCGACTGCGATCCATGTCTTCCCTAGGCGGTGCGTAATCATCCTGAGTGGGTGTCTTATCTTGAGGGCTGTGGTATTCTTCCTCTTCGTCAATACGGGGAGGTGTTGTAGGCATGGAATATCTCTGTGCATAGCTTCGAGATGGAGCCGATCGTTTAGGTGGCGTGGAGTGTCTTTGAGAAGGCAGCTCATCTCTTGTCCGAGGACCCTTTCTACGGATGCTTCGGGCGCCAACAGGGATATCGATAGGCTTAGGCGAGGCCTCGAATTCATCTTCGTCAACTATACTTGGTTCGGGCTCTCTTGGTGGCACTGGCGACAGGGGTAGAATGTCAAGCCAGTCGAGAATTTGGTCCTCATTGTCGGAAGTCAGCGTGAGGAGCTCATGCCATGGCCGCCTGTTGTGGGTGCCCCGGATCATGATAACCATGTCGAAGTTGCCCTCTCCGGTTCGTGCGGAGAGAGAGTCCATGGATACCGGAGGGAAGAGAAGATACGTCCGTCCCTTATCCCCCGTCTCCCGGATGAGCAAATCGCCACAGCTCTCAGGCTCTTTTTGGTTGTCTCGGTGAACCAGCTCAACCTGGCATTCGAGCCGCTGGCCATTGGAATGGGCAAGATCCAGGGAGAATATGTCTTTGGCATTGACCTGGAGTCTCGGGTTGATAGGGCAGTAGTCCAAAGCTCCTAGTGTTCGCATATCTCGTGATCGTGTTGTGTCTGTGTTGGATGCTTCTTCGTCTGTCAAGCGGGCTGTCTCTTCCCTGTGGCGCCTTCGGGATTTTTCTTGCAAATCTTTGAAGTTGTGAAGTAACTCGCGCGTGTCCTCCGAAGGCATCACAGAGTCAACACATTCAATAAATTTGACGAGGTGCTTGATGCGGATGAGCGGTCGTTTTAAGAGGTGAGCAACGTCAACCCGCTCTCCATCAGCATTGACAATGTCGCCGCTCTCATTCCGTGGCATAGCATTCAGCAACGAATCCTCATCCTCAGGGACGCCAGACGCTGGTGCTAGATTGACAACAAGATCCTGGAAGCCAAGCCTCCAAGAGTTGAGGTAGCTGTTGTAAATGGGAACTACACCATGTGCCCAGTGTGCCAGGCGGCGTAGGTCGTGATGGGGCGCCTTCTTGTGTGCAGTACGCAGCTTCTCCAAAGACACACCCATTCCGACGACTGACTTGGAGAGACTATCAAGCTTTCTCTCTGAGGAGTCAGCGCCAAAGAGATCTGTAGTGTGACCTCCCTGGACTACTTGCGAGAGGAGTACTGGAACCACACCGTCCACTAATGTTTTGAGTTCTCGCATGTAGAGACCCTCATCGTCGGAAAATTCCCTGAGAAGTTCATCGGCCGTGATGCTGTCCATGGAACCCCGCGCCTTGCGCAGGCTGGGCCGCGATCTTGTGTTTTTGATAGTGTCAGGGATGTCCTTGTCGTCAGGTAGCGACAGGACGGAAACGAGATCCGAATGCTTGGTGAGGCGTCTCTTGAGTCCGGGCTCCTGACCCTTCGTCTTGTTAGAGTACTCACTGTCCTTCGTAAGGACTGTTGACTGGGTAAGGGTGGACTGGGATGCATCCGATGTCAGATCAGAGCTAACATTGCTCGAGACTTCTTCTGACATGATTGTGGACAGCTCGTGGTTTCCATTTGTTGGTGGCCTAAATCTTGGTCCAGCCATCCTAGGAGTTGTAGGCTCCTCAACAGGGTTGGCGGAACTGCTAGTAATTTCCGAAGCTGACGGGGTCTCATCATATGTGTATCCCGACTGAGAGTCGTATCCGGACACTGTTTGGTCCTCTGACATTTCATCTTCATATCGCAGCTCTTGACTTGTATAACTGAAGGAGCGATTGCTGTGTCCAGATGACTCTCCTGAGAAAGCTTCCTTTAGCATTCCCAATAATGGTCGTTTGCCCATGGCTTTTGAGGGAGATGAGGTGCTCCTAACGGCTCGTCTCCTCTTGAGACCCGCAGAATCAGGTGTACGAGCAGAATTGTCAGACGTATTCTCGGATACTGGTGTCGCTCCCGTGTCTTCTGTATGTGGTATTGACGATGCTTCGCTTGTAAAGTCGGATTTCGAGCGAGAATGTTTAGGGGTTGCGGCCTCACGTGAAGATTTCCGGTGCACGTGCGGTTTACTGCGTTCCTTCGTAGGAGTTGATTTGGCTGATTCTGAAGCTTTCTCAGGTTCAGGAGTGGGCTTCTTGACTGGATCGCGCGTCTTCTCTTTGCTGGCTTGGTCTGTCTCTTGACTTGACTTCTCCGGCGTAGTTTTCGCATCCTTGCGGTCGTCCACGAATGGATCTACGGTGCCATTCAGCCATTTCTCGATGCTAGGCGGGTTATTTGACACCGCTGTCTTGGGCTGCTCGTTGATCTCATTGATCATCTTCTTGCCCTCCTCTACAACCTTCTTGAACACGCCGGGCATTCCCTTGAGGCTCGTATTACGTTCGACTTTTTGTGGCCGCTTGGGTCTTGTGCGGGCAGGCCCGTTCAGGGGCAAGTCTAGCTCACTGAAAGCAGAGTTGCCCCAGGGGATGTCGCCGGGAAGGTCGGCGATAGATTTGTTGGCGAGACTGGAAGAGAGGTCGGAGCCCAGGAGCTGGGAGGCCCCAATACTGGAGTTCCCATCGTCGATCCATGACGAATCGTCTCTTGTCTTTGCGGTGCCAGGATGATAGCTCTTAGGTCTCGTTTTGGTTGGTCGCGGAGGATGTGGTCCTTTCTTCTTCGTTGGAGTGCTGACTGTCGATTCCGGATCCTCGACCACTTCAATCCTGTCAGACTTGGTGTCTCTAGTAAGGCCTGTGCTTTCGGACAACTCTGTTGATAAAATGGTTGAATCGTCAACGGCCTCAGCGCGGGGAGAGTCAAGTTTGGGACGCCGAGAAGAGGGCATCGTTTTACTTCGTTGGCGGACGATACCCGTAGACCCTGATTGACTCGTAGCAGCTTCTGATGGCACCGCGCTCGTGCCTCGCACCCTGATCCCTTCGTCATCCTGGGTAGTAGAGCTCACAGGTGTAACACGGATTCCATCGTCGTTTAACTTCTTCTTCCTCACTGGCTTGACCCGGATCCCATCATCTCCAGACCCAGGCTGTCGATACCGCAGCGATTGTCTCGCTGTACCTTGGCTGGAGGAAGCAGCCCCTTCGCTGAGTACTTCCGTATCTGTATCCTCAGCGCGGAGGCTCCTGTCTCGGGATTTCGACGACCTATAGCTGCGGGGCGTCGGCGTATCTGGGATTTCTACTTTTTCTGCCCAAGCTTTGACTCGATTTTTTATTTGCGGATTCGCGGCGGAGCGTAATGTGAAGTCTTTCGGGATCTGGCCGCCTCCTGAACCTGACCCTGAATTAGGGGATCGTCGCCTTGTTTTAGGCGAGACTTTCCGCGGCGTCGTACTTCGGTTCCTCGTCTTCATCCAATGCTCATCACTAATGACCCTCTTCTTAGGAGGGGATTTTGAACCGTCCTCTGTCGTACCCTCGCCGTCGTCAGTAGGTTTCGATGATGTCGCTTCAGGCTTGTGGACCACAGGTTTAGCCTTAAGAGCATTCTCCTTTCTCTTCTGTCGCATCTTGATGCGCACTCGATCCTCTTCCGTCACACTATCCACACCGTCTTCATCACCAAACGCCACATCAGTAGGCTCCGTCGCCGCATCGTCGGGGCTGCCCGCAGTCTCGACGGAAGCATTAGCCTTCTGCCACGCCTTCACCCGGTCCTTCACCCCTCCCGGAGGCTGCACTCTGCGGACTGCACTCTGCTTCATCTCATGGCGCAGCTCCGCCTTGACAGCCTCCACACTCTGCCTCCGCCGGCGCTCAGCCGCCAAACGGGCGGGGGACGGTTTCCCCATGAAGAAGTCGGCGAGTAATGTTGGCGGCTCGGCCTGCTTCCTGGAGCTGGAGCGCTGACGTCGGTGGGCTGCTGCTGCTGCGGGCGCGGATTTCGGGGTGTCTCCGTTGGCAGCATTTTTGCTGTTGGGAGTAGCTGGGGCATCATCTTGGGCGTCTTCGTTGACCTTCTCCTCTTCATCCTCCTTGCTCATAACCGGCGGTGTGCTGTCTGGGGTCGCGGACTGGGGCGACACGTCATTGTCGTTGGGAGAATCGGACGGAGGCATGCTGCTTTGTCTCTGCCCGGTGGGATCAGCACATGCCTGGTACGACAGCGTTGGGCAGAAGAGGGGACTGGACTGTTGGACAAACAAACCTTGGTGGAGCAAGCATGCTGCGCGAATCCGCCGATGGCTGCACTGAGGAAGGGCCGGGGATGCTGCTATCGTGGCATGACAGCAGGGACGGCGTATCCTCGTGGAACAAAGCAGTTGGGCAGCGCCGAGGACAAACAAAACAACAGGCGGGAGGAGTCGAGAGAGAGGCCAAGGTGAGAATATCGGTGGCCGAGGTGTGTCTTGTTGTTTTGGGTACCTAGGAAAGCTGCGCGCGGATAGGTACCTTTATCGATAAAGCTCGGGGCCGATCAACAAGCCGGCGCGCAGTGTTGTGTACTCGTATTCAAGTTGTTGTGTATAGTAGTGGGTATATACGAGTACAGTCGGGTACCCTTCGGTTATGAATGAGGGTTGCGACGATCACCTTGTACGTGGGATGAGAAAGAATGCGCGATGGAGGGAAAGCGATCTGGAAAGATGCGACGATAATGGCAGTGATGAGCCACTTGGACCCGATACAACAGTACTCGTACGGGAGCAAAGTCAAGTATAATAGTAGTAATACAGTCGACGTCGTAATCATCGGCGCTGGGCTGGCTGCTGACCTGGATGGGCCGTGGCTGAGGTCTGAGGTGCATGTTGCATTGACATTGGACAAGGCCTCGAATGGATGCTGCCACAGTAACGAGCTGGAGGGAGGCCCACCCATTGCCCACTACGGCCAATTTGAGTCCACTACAGCTCGCTACAGCTCACTAAGACACCACCACCAGCTCGCTGCAGCTTTACTGCTAGGTACGAGTACTAGCTCACTAAGGTAGGTTAGGTCGGTACGGTAAGGTAAGCCCACTACAACCCACCAATGGGGCCCGCTAGCGACGCCTCGAGGTCGTAAACAAACGCAACCTAACTTGCACTTATTACCTTGCACCCACCAAAATCCACCACCAAAAGCCATCAAAGACCACCAAAAAAACCCCACCAACAACCACCAACAAACCTGAAAAGAGATGCCCAAATCAGGAAACCCCACCAGCCTCCAACTCCCTCCCCTGTAGACTCAAACACTCCTCACATGCACCTCATTCCCATCTCTTCCTTTTCCCTTCCCCCCTCAAGCCTCGTCCGTCGAGCCACTTAGATATGCCTATTCGTATCAGGCGGGGGGGCCTCCCAAGTCAAGCTGAGATGTATTCGAGGGGGAGGGAGCAGGCGCCCTATCAGCGTTGAGGGAATTTGACGTCCTCTTTCTTGCTGGGAAGATCGAGTCTCGAGTCTGGAACCTGCAGGGATAATTAGCTAGACAAGGTTAGCGGGACTGAGACTCCAGTCAGTCTTCGTACTACTAGATAGTATAGAATCAGGATTATTATTATATGACGCCCATTATCGCACTCGTTCATAACCTTGTTTTGATTTTCAATATGCTGCTGGCTGGTTTTCCTGGTCTCCCCGATCTAGTTTTGTCTGATAGCATCTCGCCTATCGACGACGTCCACACCCATTCGCGCGATACTTTCACCAAGGCCCCGTGTCAAAAGCCACAGGCTGTCGTGGTACCTGACATCGAAAACTTCCACCCGAAAGGCTAACAACAGATGGCCAAAGCCTGTCTCTCAAGGTTCCTCTAACTGTTCTGCTCGGGTTGCTTGCAAGCAGTCGATGTCCTCAACTACGGGTAATACAAGTAATAACAACCCTACCAGCTATTCGGGCATCAGTTGATCGTAGCCGCCCGATCCTAATCTTGATTCTCCCGCTACTATGCGTCGGAGAGGCATAAATAATAGGGACAGCTCGGTATAGTACACGTTAGTAGAGCCGCCAACTACATGCAAATGCCGTCGCGGAAAAAACAGGTTCTGAGTGCCTACTAACAACAATGCGCGCTCCTTTGCGCTAGATGAATGGGTAATCTCTAGTAATAGCATGTGAGCGACATTTAATATCAATATCAATATCAAGTCTCGCCATGATCTCGATTATTATTATTGTGTCCAACCCAATTAATTCATGTCTCTCGTATTCCCATCATCTTCAGCACGCGCTCTCCCTCCCCGTACTGAATCATACTCCGGCCCCCTCGCATGATTTCCTTCTAAATTAACGATGCATTTCTAACTGTAACCCGCTAGCTCGTATCCCTCATAGCTGGCGCTCATCAATTTCTCTCTCCAGCTCAAAGACCCCGAAAAAAAAAAAAAAATACACAAGGTGGGAATTCATTCAGCTGATAATGGCAATGTACCATTCTACCATCCCATTTCGAATTCTGGGGGTCACATCTCACCATCGGACTCCACACCAACCGAGACATGGGGACCGCATGACCTCAACTCTCCACACATACCATCTTTTCCCATTGCCACCATCTTCATGAGAGGCACGAAAGAGCGAGCCTTCCGAAGGTTCCTTGCTGCATTTGCCTTCCGAAATTAGGGTGTCGGGGTGACCGGGTTTCGTCACCCCGCATGAGCTTTCTTTCAATGACACGGCTTCCTTTTTAATTGTAGTTTACTTGTATGATGATGATGGATTGAAGTTCTGTCTCCCTATGGCAATAGCCTGATTACTGTGTGCAAATAAAAAAAAAAGAAGAAGAAGAAGAAGAAGAAGAAACACCCAAAGGCGCCGATGGACCCGAGACCCAGCCTCGAGAATGCAGAGTAGATCAAAAAGCAAAAAGCAGAATAGACGAGTATAAGAAAAACGCCCTAACGACCCTCCGATGCAGCCCACCCGTGTGTGCTCCTATCCATGTCCTGCAAGCCAAATGAAGCCTTAACGCCGCCCGATGCAATGCAATAGTAGAAAAGAGAAAATGCAAGATACTAACGCCAGAATATGCAAGTGATAGAAAAGAGAGATAAAAAAAGAAGAAGAGAATAGGAGGGAGTAATAACTCTACTCCTTGGCGGGGAGCACAAACCGCACCCGCTTCTTCGGCTTCGCAGCCATCTTATCTAGACCCTCATACCGAGTCTTCACCATAAAGTCCCTCTGAACATCCATACTCCTACTCATCTCACTCATCTCCTCCTCCGTCTCCTCCTCAATAGACCAAACATCCGGGCTAGGCTCACGCCAGAGACGCTGCGCAGGCCTCGATCGGATGGGGAGAGTCCGAGACCGGCCCAGACGCCCGGAAGGGCGGTGGTGCCCGCGCATCCGGGACTGAGGCGAGGGGAAGGAAGCCGGTGAGAGCAGCGCGTTGGCACTTCGGCCGAAGACGGGGCTGCTGGAGCGAGGACCGAGACCGTCGATGTGGAGGTCGCGGAAGGATGTCAGGCGGGAGTTGTTGGGGGAGAAGCGGATGTAGTCCTCGTCGTCATCCTCGTCGGGGGATGTAACGTCTGAGTCGCACTCCGGGGAGGATGGTCGGTCTTGGTCCGGCTTTCGTAGTCCCTCCAAGGTAGACGGGCTCACACTCCGCACAATCTCATGCGGGTGGCTAGGATCCTCAATCCCAGCATCGAAATCCATGCTGAAATCGTTCTCATCATGGTGATGATGATCCGGTGTAGGCGTGAGGAAATACGTGAGCGGGTTCTCATCAATATCCTCAAGAAGCGGCCGCGGCTCTGCAGCCGCCTTCTTCTGCCGAGGCGGCTCCAGGCGGACTTGAGTCGGCGGCCAGGACTCCCGGCGGGACCTCATCTCTGATTCTGTAGGCATTGTGTCTGGTCTTTCTGGAGCCTGAAAGAAGTGTACGGTGGCTCGGGTAGATGATGTGTTGTTAGTTTGAGGAAAAGAGGAGGAAGTGGTAGTAGGCCGGCGATGCCTTCGATAATATTTCCAAAACGCCACACTGGGCAGTTTTAAAAATAGTATTTACCCACCGGGCGCACCGGCGCTATCAGAGCATGAAGGGGAGGACAAAGAAGGGAAGTGTCACTGTTTGCTGTGACAAAGAAGACCGCAAGGGATGAAAGTGGTTGATGGTCCGGGCGAGGCTCTCTCTATATACTTGAGCCCGCTGATCAGTGTGGTACGCAAGCACACGGCAATAGGGGGGGCCGACGGCAAAAGAGTCACACCCACCAGAGGGTGAGGCTGCGCAACCCCAAAAATGCGTAAATAAGATGGCGGAGTTCCATTCATGGCCTTCTGAACGGATGCCTTGTGAATACAAAGATGGTGGTCATGGGCTGCCAAGCGGGGCCACCAACCGGGTCCACGTGAATTCGACTTTCCATCATACTGGAGGGGTGGCGGGCTTGCGACTATTGCGACGCCATCTCCAGAAGTCGGCGCGGCTGAGACAACTTGGTATCAGCACTTGAGGGGGGAATGCCCACCAAATGATCAGGCGCGCCTGGGATGATTACATATAGGGACGCAAAAGCGGGCTGAACAAGCTGAAGATCCCTGGATCACTTCCCATCTCACCCATCCGTACCGTGGGGGGGAAAGTCGTATTGCGGGTTGTAAGTGTGTAAGTGTGAGTAGTTGGTGCCCACCTAGCATGGCCCAGCACGGGTGTGGCATGGACTTTACCATATATTGAGGCGAGACAAGTAGCACACCAAGTTCGAGGCCATCTGACTCTTCGCCGCGCGCATGCCGCCCTGGCAGGCAACCAAACGTGCCCCTAACGACTATGGAGATGATGATGGTCATGCCCGTTTGCCCATATGAGAATCCCATATGCATGATCCAGTTATACGATCGAGGAAGTTTGAGCGGATCGGAACCCTTCCATGCTCACGAACCTGCATTTTAAGCCTCGAGATGCAATGCAGCGTTCCTTGCAGGGCCGCTCGTGCTGTTACACTGAGAAGGCTTGCCGTAGTCTTGTGTCGATCCGGCCCGCCAAGGCACCGGGGCGCTACATACAGCGGGGTCATACGGGTTGATGTTGATAGACTACTAAGTAGTACCGACCGGACTTTGTGGCCCCCATCCAGGTCATGTACGACACGCGATAGAGGAAATATAATAGCGGAGTTGGCGGGAAGAAAGCGGTTGCTCGCGAAGAGCTAATGGTTATCCATAAGTTGACTAGATAGTAGCGGGCGCTGAGCTTTCGTTGGGTGGTCAGCTTACCAAGACTCTGGTACCAAACCACCAGACCCTGCATCCAAATCGACGAACAGGAGTGGGAGACTCGTCTTCTCATTCGTAGATAACAAATATAGCCAACATGATAGCTCGGTGAAGCCGGCTGATTTGATTGCTGCGCTCGTCTCACCACGAGGCATCGAGACCTTTCTTCTTTTCTTCCTGAAACAAGCCACGGCGAGGGAAATAAGGAAACAAACGTAGGCAAAACCAGATAGGAAGTCCCGCGCTCACCCTGTGCATGTGTCACAGGGTCGTGACAGGGAAAGCCTCCCATCACGGTCCAGGACTTATTTAGTGCGAGCATGCATGTTCCTGTTAATGGACGACTGACCTGGTATGCGGCACGTTTCAACATTGAGTTTTTAGATCACCCGTCTTAGACATTTGTTCGATGTTGAAGCAGTTTGCACTGACGTCTACCCGCAGCATTCTCATACCAATTTTTCAGCAATGGAAAGTAAACAGAAGGCATCTAGACTTGGCTGTGTCTGTGACCGAAACGCTGGGTCTAAGACTGTTCGTTTTGGGTCTAATGGTTTACCACTAGAACAGGTAGTCAGAGCGTCACTCAGATTCCACATGTGGCGCATTCTTCAACAGTCTCAGCGCCTTGACTTGAAAACCTCGAGGCATCAAAACATCTACATTTCTCTGTTAGCATGTCTAGACGCGAGTACCTTCTGTTACCCAAACTCACACTTACTTTACCTTACCAAAAACAACAACTTGGAACTCTGAAGCAGACACAGCTTACATCCAACCAGACGATGTGAAGCCATCACGTGATGCCGTACGTAATGCCAACTGCTCCTCGTTTCATCAAGCGCTTAATCAGAACTTCAATCGTCTTTCACAAGTTGATTGTCTGACGAGACCATTTTTTCATCCTCAGCAAGAACTATACAGAGCTTGTTGCTTTAGTGTATTTCATCTGAAACTTACCGCGTGCGTCCGTGTTTTGTCTGATCGTGTCCCGCTTCAATAACGGATACCCCTCCTCCCCAGAGTCAACCCGCGCGACCTTGGTCAATTCACTGGTCGACAGTCCAAACGCAGACATGACTCAATTATCTGGCAACCAAGGCTCCCTCTCGCCCGAGTCTTCCCTCATCATGGACATTCAGCACTCAAAGCCCACCATGCCCCTCCGCATAATCTCCTACAACGTCCGTTACGCCACCCGTCACCCCTTCCCTGGCGAATCCCCCTGGGCCGTCCGCCTCCCCAAACTCTGCACCCAGCTCCGCTTCCTCACAGCCGGACAAGAAACCCCCTTCATCTGCCTCCAAGAATGCCTCTACTCCCAAATCATCGACATCCAGTCCAACCTCGGAGCCGCATGGTCTCATATAGGTAGGGGAAGAGGCGAGGGGGAGACAGATGGGGAGTTCTCGCCCATCTTCTATCGTTCTGATAAGTGGACTTGCGTGAGGAGTGAGACAAGGTGGTTGAGTGAGACGCCGTGGAAGCCTTCGCAGGGGTGGGACGCTGTGCTGAACCGGATTGTTACGATGGGCGAGTTTGCTCACAAAGTCAGCGGGACGAGGGTGTTGGTGATGAGTACACACTTCGATCACATTGGCGTCAAAGCTCGCGAGAAAAGCGCCGAGTTGTTGATCAAATTTGCAGCAGAATGGGGTCGTCACGGTTCAAACAAGCCGTCGGTAGTCCTCATCGGAGGCGACTTTAACAGCTCGCCGGAAGACAAGGCCTACCAGACCATGGTAGCGCCTGGGTCAGGCATGTCTGATATCAATGACATTGTACCTCAGGAGAAACACCACGGCAATCACCTAACCTATACGGGATTTGGGCAGCCGAACTCTCAGCCGAAGAGGATAGACTTCTTGTTTATACAAGAGCCTCGCACTGCAGAGATTACGGCGTTTAGCGTCCAGCCGAATAGTTTTGACGACCATATTCGGTTGTCTGATCATAGACCTGTGGTAGCTGACATGGAGATACTGCAATGAATAGGGTGGTCTTTCCGAATACAGAGTACCTAGGATCGATTGTCATAGTACGAATCTTGAGACATTGAATCGATCACTTTGTCCGTGCATTCAATCGTCGATTGGGATTGACAAAACACATTCATACATTGCCTAGTTTGCAATTGGGTCATTTAAAGCGGTAGGGGATTAACCAACGACGACCGAACACCCTTCCTCGCATTATGTCTGTCTTGGATGCCCTGACATCAGGTACAGGGTGGCAGACGCAGACGTCATAAGCCGTGAAGTTATAAGACACGCCAGCTGAAAGAGTCCGAGTCGCTCACCGGCCATACGACCAATCCCCCAATCATTACTCTTCTTCTAGGCGGACAATTCAGAGGAATTACTCGTCACTGCCGTCTGACGTCGATGACATGGCCGCGTCAACAGCTCAACCACGAACTGCAAGACGCACAGGACCCTTGTTGAACCGATGTACTACGGAAATGTCAATGCCAGCCACTCGAGCGATGGACTCTGGATAATGGTGGGAAGACACAGCGAGTGTGGTGCACCATGTTCAGCGAACAAAAGGCGGTGAGGGGGTTAGGAATGTGAGCTTTCTAAGCCCGGAGGCTATATCACAGGAGATCTCGGGGAAAAAACAAAACAAAGAAGAACCCGGCCTATAGGTGGGATCTATAACGGTCAGATCGAGGAATTCGGTTACGGGGGCTCGACGCTGACCTGGCATATCCGATGGTTTGCATCATCCATAGCTCGAGCTATCGCTACCCCGCGTACCCTCTCGGGGCTCCAAACCCGTGTTACTAGTCGGCTCACCGCGCAACCTCAGACCAGACGCGTGGTTCGCCTACGCCCTCCAATGGCCGCCTTCTCGCTGTGCTTGCAGTAACGAAAGCCGGATTGAGGCTAGCACATTCATGGACTCGTAAAGGTCGTGATGGGTCATTACTACTAGATCTTATCACCACGATGCATCGTGTGGGGTTGCTCAGACACTTGGTGCCAACTGGATCTTTACGGCGATTTGGCGGAACCCTGCTGGTGCGTCAATGCATTGCATGCAGCTTCTTAGTGTATTTTGTTGATTGCGGGTGACCGCGACGCTGCAGGCCACCATATTGGTTCAGGAAACGATTGTCTCCCTCGTTACCGGCCACAATCAGTGTTGATGGAAAGTGGTTGGGGTCTGGAAAAGACTCCTGCTCGAAAAGGATGCACGCCTGATCGCAGACCACAACGGGCAAAGTTACACAGCTTGGAGAAATGCAGCAGCGTTGAGTCCATGCTGCCAATCAATGCATTGCCATTGACCGGAAATGAAAGGGAAAGGGTCAGGCGTTCGTCAATACCGATAGGTCCAGCCTCTAATGGCTGACAACGTAGCGATACCATCTGGCGAATACCTGCGGAATTGACTGTGACGTCGCTTGGCGGCGGGTGCCACTTTTCGCGCCATTGGATGGGCGAGTCCGGACTGTGACCTGCAGCTATTATGTGCTGCGGGCTGGACGGCGTCTTCAGGTGATCACGACAAGCAATACGTGCTCGTGGTAAGCAAGCATTGCGTCCAAGAAAGGCAGCATTGAAGATTGTTGACCTAGACCCCGGCAAAGTAGGCATGAAAGGCGGTCTCATGAAACTGGGGATGGGGTCGGTACGAAGAATGAATAGTGCCGCGGCAGTGAGGATCGTCATCATGCTGTTGCTAATCTCTATCGGTTTTCACCGGATCCTCCCGCTTGAAACGGACGAACAGTCATGTTTCTCTGATGGGACACAGCATATCTTGATGAACTCACCCCCAACAGATTAGACTCGGATCATGATCTTGGGGCCGGAGCAAAGACAGCTAGGTCGGAGTCATCGGTCATACAAGCTTGCAGCAACAGCGTGCTGGCATGGGACCGGCGAGTGGTCGAGAGGTACGGAGTGGGATGCCGAGCTGTGAGTGAATCGGAGGTGGACGGGCGGCGTGCTGCCCTATGAGGGGCCGGAGGAGGCATCCCTAGGCCTAATGCATGACGGGGCCGGCGACGATTGGACCTTTGGGGAGGGATGAGGGCGAGATGCGCTGGCGACCCGTAATGAACATCCCCTCTGCCCCCTCGGCGTGCCTACCTGACTGCGTGGCTGTTTGTCTATGCTACCAGACTGGCCACTTGCATCTTTTGGCCCCCTTGAGCCGTCTGCACGACTGCATCACCATAATTTGATTCCCGGGGATTCCAGCTGCTGAGAAATCCTGAATGCAGCTACCACCTCGAGCCAGGGACGGGACAACGTGATTAGCCTCCCAATAATTATAGTTTCAAGCTCGCTTTTTTTGCCACAAGATGCTGTGCTTCCCGCTCCCGAGCCATGCCGAGGTGTCTGCATGAGGAATTGGTTGATACCCAATGCGTACGTAGGCCAGATAGATCGGGCACGAAGGTGCACCACCTGAGCGGCAAAGGGAAAAAAAAAAGCTCAAAAATAAGAAAGCAGGGACAAATGCGAGCAAACAATAGACTACAGGCATTGGCGGGCTCTGACAGTCGATTGTCGTTCTGTTTCTCCCGCTAATAGCCCATGGCAAGGGATGTATGTGCATACAAGTACAGTTGGTATGGGCACACCCCTGCTAAGGCCCTGCTTAGTGGTGGTGGGAAGGACTTAAATGCATGAGACCCAGCGGCTTAACGGGCTCAACGGGCTACACATCTCACTGTATGACCCTCGGCGGATCATGTATATGACTCACGGAGATGATCTGTAGACTGAGATTGGATTGGAGATTGACAACCGGCGCCTTGCGTTGGCGTGGACGTTTCGTATGAGGGCTCAGCCAACAAGCCGGAGGAGCTGGGGGAGGAGGACTCACGTGGTGATGCAAGACTACTAGAATAGCACCGTTACAAGCGCTGGACAAGCGGGAGGGAGTGAGCGAGGTTCGGCGCCGGGACGGACCCCACAGTTGGGCTGAAGTGCTTGAAGTGTGGCCGTTGTGGGCTCGCCTCACTGATGGTTGCTGGCTGTCTGGTCTCTATGGGCGTCCATGGCCGCTGTCTAGTGACTTGGTGTAGCCGTAGGTCGTGGTAGACCTGCTTAATGTGGATAATAGGATCCCGTCAACATGGTCATCTGAGGGACGGAATTGTGGTCTTCTCCAGCCGCTAGGGTCTGCGCTAGATCTAATCCCTCCGAGATGGGCGTATATGTCGTTTGAATATCAAGGATCAATCTTTGATTAATGAGGCGATTATCATCGACTCGGCATGGGAATTTCGGCTTTTCTGGATGCTTCCGTGTGCCGTGAAGCGGGTGGCCGCTGGCCTCCCGCAACGAGGACCAGGGCGAGTCGCCAGATTGGAAACGGGAAGAGAAGCTCCACCCGGACCAGCAGCAGCAACAGGTGTCGTGGTTGTTGAATGCTTCTGGTGTCGCTGGCCCGCTGTCGCTGCCGTTGCTGGCTGGGCTTTTGCTGGGTTGACACCCGGTTTGATGGCTACGATGCACACCCTTGGCGTGGGTGAATGTTGAGCCACCAAAGCCACCAAGGGGACGGCCGTTCGCTCCGTCCCTGCTCGTTTATCGGGATATAATGATCTGTTAGTTGTTGCATCTCTGGATGCCCCGTACAGAGCCTCTGCGAGATGTACCCTTAATAATAATACATGATCTGATCCGTCTGGGCTGGCGCCGGGGATGAGGACGGGGCGTTGGGAAGGCAATGCCGTTACCGTTGTCGTTCCCCGCTACCATTGATTGTTGCGTGGGTGAATGAATGTTCTGGAAAACGAGTGGACAAAGGCGTTCGAACGAGAACAAGGGCGCCTGTTGTAACGGGTTTTGTTACCGTCCGTGTGGGCAGCCCTTCTCCCAGGGCCTTTGTCAGGGCTCAGGTTGTGTATCGGGTCAGGGTTAGGCTGTCATGTCTAAGTTGCGAGTGTCGTATCATGTGTTATCATGTCTTAGCATATCGTGGGAAAGAGCTATAGCGCTTGGATAAAACGCGCCTTCTGTTATGCTTCTATGCGCTCTCACTACGTACGGCAGGATCCCCGCGACGAGGAAGGAGCCCCTTGAACACCTCACACAGTGGAAGCATGTGCTTGCCTCAGGTATCTTATGTATATCAGGGTTAACATTAGCATTAGCATTAGCCATTAGCATCAGCCATTAAGGTATCAATCAACCGCATTAACATTAGCATTAGCCATTCGGGGTTAAATCAGGAACCAGCCTGTGAGGATAGGACACAGGACAACTTGAAGCAAAGCAGAGTCCAGATCAATCCCGGGATATTACTTGTACACACGACTACAGGTACAGCCCACAGAGCGTTACGGTACATCATGTCTTAATACGTACTCGTACCTACGAGAATGAGACAGAGCGACAGCGAGCCGGACAGCGAGGCAAGCGCGCATCAGACTGCCATTGCCAATGGAAGCCAATAGATGGAGACACGCCTCACGAGCCCCTCGCTGCTCACGCCCCCCATCCTTTGAGTTGACTCCTCTCCTCTCCTCTTCTGCGCTGTTACGCTGTTCATACCGTCTGTAATTACTGGACGGCCAGCGCTGTCGCCCACCTGTCAAGTCTCTCAATCCCGCTCTCTCGCTTCCATGCGTGCTGTCAGTGCTTACCTTACCTTACCGTACCGGGCCTTACACACAGCCGGGTACTGCACTCGCCTCTCCCTCTCTCTCCTCCTCCTCTCATCGCCTCTATTCCTGTAAAGCACCTACATCCGACTACGACTGCGACTACGACTACAACTACGACGACATCAACGAGTAAGGACACGACGGCTGTCGCACACACCTGCAACCTCTCTATCTACTCGTCCATCTCTCCTCTCTGGTCTCTCTAGCAGAGGTTAGTTACATATTACAAGTACATCCTTCTCGTACATTAAAAACCCGGCGCTCGAGCACCCCCTCCCTTCCCCTCCCCACTCCCCCCCAAATCATTCTTCCACTCCCTCCCTGTCTTGGGCTCTGCTCTCCTCCCACCTTTTCCTCTTCGGCTGCCATTTTCATAAAAAAACCATCCCACCCCCAGATCCAGATCGAAGAGCACTTTAACCCTCACATTCTCTTTCCCCTCACCTTTGGCACACAAAACTCAAACGCTCCCGCATGCCCTCGCATACTTTCGTCTGATACTCTATCCATCTCACTCATGCGCAATCATCGCCATTTACGACCTTTACTACGAATACACAGCCGGAATAGCTGTCATCAATTGCTGGCCCCGTCTAGGCCTACTTAACCTTGTGGCTTTCGTCCTGGTGCTGCCCTGACTGATCCCCACCAGCCAAGGATCTTCCCGCCCTCTACCCGAAAGGCAAAACGGCCACCACAGAAAGCGAATTTTTATTCCCGTCTCAGCTACACTACGAATTATACGTTCCAACGGTCGGTTGCCCGCCCAAGTGCGGCCAGCGCCCTCTGGGGCTGAAGAGCCTCCATAAATTCCGCCTTCTTGCCGCATGCCATTCATCGTTTGCTACCGTTCTTGTCCCACTCGCTTGAAGCGACTTCGACAGTCACGATAAATCAATCAACCAATCAACAATGTCCAGGCGCAAACAGTCAGCCAATGTGGCTTTCGTGGAGGAGGCAGAGGACGAGTCGAGCTCGATTGAGGGCTTCGCCGGAACTCGCATCTATGCCATGTCAGAGGCTCCAGACCCTCCTCCCAGAACGCCCTCCAAACAGCTTGCCAACAGCAGCAGGTCTAGGAGAGGTGAAGCTTCCGTCAGCAGCTCAGATTCCGCATCACGGTCGGCCGAGAAGCAAAGAGAGAAAGAGAGAAAGGCGAAAGAGTCTAAACGCCAGAAAGAGAAGGATCGTCAACAACGTGAAGCACGTGAGGACGAACGCTATCGTCGTGCTGAGGAGAAACGCGAAAATGAAATAAGGCGAGCAAAGGCTGAGGCCAGAGCTGCCAAAGATTCCTCACAGGCTCTCAAAAAGGTCCGCCCGCAGGCTCCGAGGCACTCGACTCAGCCTGTCGTCCAACAGTCCAGTTCGTATAGGAGGGGACACGTCGAAGAGCCTAGCTACTATGGCATTCCTCAACCCGCCAGCTCCAACCCTCGTCCGCGTGCCAATACCCGCCCGGCTAGTTACTATGCTGGCCAGACACGGGGGCCGCCCCCCAGCAGCAGTTGGCAAAATGGCCCTATGGGACCGCCACCGTCGCACTTTGGAGTTGGCTCCTTCCCCGGACCACCGCCAATGTATGCTGGCGGTCCTCCACCTCCAGGCGTGTACGGCGGTCCTCCTCAGTCACCTTCAGGTCGATCGTCATACTTCGACTCGGGACCTCCAACGCCTATGCATCAGTCACGAGATTTGCGTCAGCGCTTTGACTACCGGCCGTCATCGGCCATGGGGCACCAGAGTCCCGCCTCCAGGAGCTACCCCCGCGAGGACTACTTCGAGTACGATGACGAACCGCAACAGTCACCGGCCCGCGTGCCTCGTAATAGGAGACAGCAGGAGGAGGACCGCAAGCGAATGCCGCCGCCACCTATGAAGACAGCGCCTCAAAACATGCCTCGACGTCCAAGCACAACGGCAAACTCTACGCCCTTCCAGCCACCCCCACGCCCAAGTTCACGCCATGAGCAGTCCCGGCCCCGACCGGCCAACAGGCGCTCGGTTGGATTCACACAACCTCTCGGCTTCGATGATGACGACTTGGCTGGTGGAGACGATGGTCTGTTTCATGACATCTCTCCTCAGCCCAACCCGCCTACCGATTATCGTAGGAGGGCAATGTCCCAGTCGCGCAACTCGCGCACATTTGACGAGGATCACGAGGTCATGCCAGCCCATGGACGCTCTCAAAGCCGACGGGGTAGTATGTACGGCTCCAATGCTCTTGGCTCCGGTGGCGCTAGCTTGGAAAGCGGCAGCAAGTACCTGGATGCTGTCCGGTATCAGGATGAAGTTGGAGGGCCGCCGCAGCCTCTTACGGCCGAGAGCCTACGCAAGGCGAACAAGCGCGGCGAGGGTGTTGCCAGCAGCCGTTCTACTCGGAGCAGTGGTAGCCGCGATGAAAGCGAGTACAAACGGAGCAGCACCACTGGCATCACTCGATCTTCATCAGGTGCCAACGACGACTTCACTATCAAGGTTTCGGGTGCGGCTGTAGTTCGAGTGCACGGGGCTGAGATTGAATGTGAGGATAGTGAAATCACTTTCAGCAATGCCACCGGCTCTGGCCGCAACAGCGAGCAGTCTAGCACAGTCTACCAGCTGGAAGATGGCCGCAGCAGCCACCGCGAGCGGAAGGCGCTTCCTCTTCCTTACAGGACTCGTGCGCCAAGTCAGTCCGACTCGCAAAGCCGCGGATACGCTCCAAGCTATGCGCCCTATGAGCCTTCGTACTATCTCTGATGGGGCCTCTTTTCTTTACGATGGAAACGATTGCACACGATGACGACGATGATTACGAGACAAGATTTACTACATTTTTTCGAGAGATTTTTACCGCTTTTTTTCTTCTTCTACTACTACTTCTTCTTCTTTTTTACCTTTCTTACTTTTGGATTCTCAACCTGTCCGGCAATAATGGAATATCATGGAAGCAAGCGTTTATGGTTTTGTTTTTACGGGACCCTGTGCCGTTACTTTGGACGAGTGCGTGGAACAGCCAGTTCTACCTAGGTCTGGAGGGCACACTCTCAGTTTCCCTTCTTGCTGGACGAGAATATGGGTCATTGTTCTGCGGGTGTATCCACTCCCTTATGCCTCTATTGGCGGTTGATATTTGTCTATGTCGCCTTACATGGTGGACTTGGGAAACTTATACCCTCAAAAGCGATGATTTATTCTGGGGATTTTAAAATGGCGCCACTTGGTTTCTCCTTACAATTTGTTTTCTCTTTGCATTGGCATGCAGTGCCTGTATACGAGGCTTATTAGAGGGCTGTACGCTTCTGTGGGTGGTTTGGGGCAAGATGTTTTCGATGGAACAGTTCGATGTTACGGATCTGTGGAAGAGTGTATAGCCAGTATACCAACCTGGCTGGATCATCACGCCCAGGTATACCTCATCACTTGATCGATGAAACTATTCTTGACCCATCCCATTGCCACTGGGCCATGCTTTGAAAGGCTGTGTATGCAAGCAGGCTAATCACGAGCGGCGGCAGGCGTTTCGACGCGCCCCCAGCTTTTGTTTGGTGCGAATGGTCTGCAGGCCTTGCAAGAGGCATCAAGTTTCTCCTTTCATTTCTTCTTTAGCCGATATATCCGGCACCTGTTACATCCCATTCATCATCGAACATAGAATGTAAGGACAGTAGGGTTCACGCCCTAGGGAGATGGTTTCTGATCATAGCTGGCTGTCATATTTGTGGAGGATTTTTATTAGACCAGCTGTTATTATTGTTGTTGTTGAATAAGAAGAACTTGCCTTAATTGGTAATGTTTTATGATAACTGCGTCCGTTTATAATGATTTGCTTCGTGATATTATTTGTCTAACCGTGATTCCAAATGCTACATTGCTGCTGCTACTTTCATGCGCATCTCACTGCCAGGTAACTCCGACTTACCAAAAGGTACAGCCGTCTCCAAAGTACAACTTTGCGAGCATGCCTACACCATCTTCATGTGGTGAAATATACAATTTCGTTCAAGGCACTTGGGTTTATTGGCCTGGATAGCTCTGGCAAACTAGACTTACGTGAACCGCGTTAAGCCAGCAAAGACGATGCAGAATTAATTTATAGATTTATTTGGGCTTATGTTTATAGCTAGCGTTCATCAGTGCGCCCTACGTTTGCATTGACCATAGTCATGCTGCCATGGCGAAAAGTCAATTCAGGCTGGTGTCGGGCGACAGCTACTTTACTGACTATCACGTTCTTCACCATTCAGCAATGCCTCATTCTCACCAGATCGTCCCTCTCACAAACAGATGCTTAGCGATTACTACCTTAATGTTTATCCAATGATAGCGCCACTCCTGCACGACTTTTGCAGTTGTCAATGTGCATTTCTCTTATTATCCGCTGATTGTTCTCGGCGCACCTCCCCCATGGTGGTGGGTGACATCCACCGTTGCTATGCCAACCATTCCCAATTGTTTACTTCCCCCCTCTACGTCACCCAAGGCCAGCCGCCAGGAAAGGGCACCATTCAGGTAGCGGCGGCCCATCTAATCCATGCGTACGTACCCAAGCAATTTGGTTTCTGCAGAAACGTTGGAAGGCGGTGCCGCAAGCACTGAGTACGAGGACTACCCACAGCATAAGCTGGCTTCTCACTCCATTTCACTTCCCGCCATTTTTTTTTCTGCCAACACTTTACTTAACCTTCAAGCCTCTCTATTGAGAGCATCTGCATATATCTTCACCTGATCCAACTAGGAGTTTTTTTCAACGAGTGAAAGTTTTTCTTTGCTTCATCTGAGACATCGACCTCGTTTTATTTCAGGCTGGGCAAAAAGCCCAGCACCATTCCAACCCCAAAATCCTCTCTGCATTCCAATCCACAAAAGCCTAGCAGCACCAGCACCAGCACCATGGCACCAACATCAAAGCGAACACTCTGGAGTCTCATCGCAGCTACCCCACGCGACGTCGACCCCGACACCCTAGGCTCCGCCCTCGGCCCCCTCGTCGAAGCCCGCAACGACCTCGTCAAACGCTTCACTCTTGCCCGCCGCGAAGATGAGTACGAAGAAAACGGGCAACCGGAACCTTCCAACGGTGTCCTCGACCCGCATGACATTTCCAACGTGGGCTTCTTCGTGCTCTTTGCTCTTATAGGCTTGGCGTTTGTCGTTACGGGGATTTGGTTCTTCTTTTGGGCTAAGAATGGAGGGTTTTACTTTAAGGAGGGTGATTGGGATGATTATAAGAGTACGGTGTTGAGGAGGAAGGGTCCGAACGGAACGTTGTTGTCGGGAGCTACGCCTAGTACGGACTTAGGGGGGGGTAGTGTTTATAAGGATATCAGGGAGCATGATGATGATGGACGCACGGTGGTTACTGAGTCTACGGGCCTGAGCGGGATTACGGCTGGGCCTAGTGATGTTGGTGCGAGGGAGAAGAGGGAGAAGAAGCGAGAGATGAGGAAGAAGGAGAAGGAGAGAAAGAAGAAGAAGGAGAAGTACAACGAGAAGAACAGCAGTCAGCGACATATGGGTACCGATGGTGTGGAGGATGAGGAGGCTGAGCGGGAGGCCAAGCAGCATCTGAGGAGCTACCGTCATGAGAAGCCCGCTCGCGTTGGTGGTTTGAACAAGGAGTCGGAGGGTTCGCAGTGGGATGGATCAACCAACCCTACTGACTCTAACGTCTCGTCCAACCTCCTCTCCAACCGCCAAAGCACCCCGACCAAAGACGGCGGCCAACCCGGTGGTATTCGAAAAGTCTACTCCACAACCGACAAGATCGAGGCCGAGCGGCTCCGTATGGATGCCCGTCGTCGTCGGGAGGAGGCTCACGCCGGTATGTCCAGTCCTAGCAAGACGGCCCGACGGGACTTTAGTTACCAGCGGAGTGTGGTAGGCACGGAGAGTGCGTTGACGGAGAGTTTGTTGGAGGGGACGAGCAGTGATTTAGGGACCAAGAGTTATCATCACCCGAGGCCGGAGTTGAGGTCGCAGGGACAGAGGGAGCAGAGGCAGAGGGAGAGGGAGGAGAGGAGGGCGAGAAGGGGAGGGTATAGACGGGGCAGGGGAGAGGATGACGATGAGCTGTGAAGGGGGAAAGGAGAAGAGTTGAATGGTTGTGTCCTAGATTGAAATTTCCTACGAAAGGGACGGGAGGTGGATTTAGGTTGGGTTGATTTGAGAATTGGTCTAGTTCAGGATTAGGGCATTGCTTGTTCGTATGTATGTAGAGTACTCATGATAGGGAAACGACTTGGTCAATCACGACTTGAAATTGAAACCATAGCATTGGAATATTTTACCCGTATGTGTTTTTGGCGTGATCTTCTACTGAGTGTTAGGTCAATTTAGTAAGTAAAGCAACAGTGGGTATGACACTATAACCCAACATTGGTTGTTTGTGTGTTGTAAGCTAATTACTACAAAGGGCAGGGTGAGACTTTCTTGACCTTTATCTGGTAATCTTGACGATGTTGCCGAGACAGTAATCTCAAGTTGTCGGCGAGAACGTCTGAGACTAGACAAACAGTGGTCGTTATTTGGTACGACTCCAAGGCTACGGGAGATTGATAATAACTGCTCATCTCATCGCGGCTGGTGTTCACGTTTACTTCTGCTTCTGATTCTGCTTCTACTTTACTGACTCCCGCTTTGGTAATCGGAAGTAATTGGATGAACTCCCTTGTTTCTAAGGCGCATGGGTTCCCCAGATGTGCGCGTCCGTAACGTATCAGGAAGGGGTTTGTTAAAGGTGTTCACTAGTGGAGGGACCCGGATCGGCAAGAACTGAATGATGTTGGGAACACAGAGAGAAATTAATGATTCGGGAGAAGTAAACTATTATGATTTTGCCATTGCACATTACATACGCGTGCTAACTATGCCGGGCCGTCGATATGGATATTATTATGTATGGGGGTCAATCTGGGCTGTCTTATGTTGGTCACCGTGGAGATGTCGTGAAACTGAAACCGTGCCGGGCGCCTGCGTCTTACATGCACACTGACAGGGCCAGGGCGACAAGCCTAACTAGGTACAGCAGGGCCCCTACCAGCCAGGACCTTGTCATGGGTAAAAAGGCTAGAAAAGGTTCTGTCAGCAAAGCAAACAAGCAAGCTGGTGGGGGGAATCTGGGAAAGCCTGGAACTTGTCCGGGCTTGGCGGGTTCGAGGGTCGCTGCTGGTGGTGGTGGTGGACTGGCGCTATCGCTTGT
This sequence comes from Waltergamsia citrina, assembly GCA_022814615.1. Taxonomy (NCBI): domain Eukaryota; kingdom Fungi; phylum Ascomycota; class Sordariomycetes; order Hypocreales; family Bionectriaceae; genus Waltergamsia; species Waltergamsia citrina. Next base: position 78,073 of record JAKLNE010000048.1, on the reverse strand, counting down.
TCATGCTGGCTGGCATGGCATGGCATTGCATGAACAAGTTAATAGTGGGTAGTTTAGGTGGTTAGTTCAGGCATTTCTTTTCGTGTCTTTAGTGGTGGTGGTGGTCCGTGGCGAGTCGTTATGCGGTAGATTCCTGGTTCTATGGATTGTAATTGATTACTAGTATTACTAGTAGTATTACTTAGTAGTAGTAGTGATGAGTGGTGGGAAATGGTAGGTAGATGGATCGTGATATTCAATTACTCGAGTCAAGTCATAGCCGTACTACTACTGCTACTAACTTAGTATCGTAGAGAATGTGCCTTAACTCTAGGTAGTCCTTACGTCACTGGGATGCGAGGCCAAGAAAAAGGAAGAGCCTGAAAAGGAAGAGGCCCTGGCGGAAGGGGATCTCGTCGCAGCGTCATCTGGGGGGGCTTGTCGCTTGTCCAAGGGACTGGGAGTACTGGGAGGTACATGCTAACCCCCACCGTCGCAATAAGGCACTGGTGGAATTCAGTTACATATCACTAACAGCAGGCCGTAGTGGGAGGCGTACCCGTCGGTAAGACTGGACTCGCAGGAGGCACAGGGTCAGCACCACAGACTCCACTTCTACCACTGCCACTGCCACTGACAGCCTTTCCAAGTTGAAGTGCGCTGTGCTCCAGCTGGGCCTTAGTGGCCTCCTACTCCTACAGCGCCTCTCTCCCTCCCTCTGAGCTGAGTGCAACACCACTACTACTACTACCTAGTACCTACCTTACTGCATCTTGCTCCCCGTCTCCGTCTCAGTCTTCGTCTCAGCCCTTCTGTCTATCCATCTCCTCCATCCTCATCCTCATCCAACCGCTTCACTCTCCTCCCCGTCTGCTTCTCTTCTGTATCTTCTTCCTCCTCCTTTTCCTTCTTGCTCTTCTTCTTCTTCTTCTTCTTCTTCTTCTTCTCCCATTTGCTCCGCTGCCGTTGAAACGCGCCTCCCCTCTTCTATCCTCGACCCTCCTCCACCGATTGGTCCGCTGATCACTCAACTCTTCGCACCGGCGTCTCTCGCTCACTTGCGTTGCTTCTGGCTGAGCAACCGATAGGGCAGCAGTGGCAACACCCCGTCTCTAACCCTCCGCCCACTTGCCATCATCAACCTTCTTCTCACGATCCCTTTCTTTTAACCTTTTCGACGACGACGACGACGACAAGCAGACCTTCGAAGCCTGGAGCGGTCAATCCTGGTTCGCAAGCGACTACCCTTCTCCCTTTGGCCACCCCCCGGCCTTTTTAGCGCCCTCGCGACCGCCACCACGACAACACATCGATAAAGGCGCCTGCTCCAGAAAAAAGGTCCTCACATCCTTTTCTCGTGGTGGTGACGGCCCGTCTGTCTAGCAAACGGATAGGCAAACCAACCCGCAGTCTTGATCTTCTTTCGAGTTCACAGCAAGCCGCCACTCGCCGGGTCAACCACCGGCGAAACACACACCACAGCCATGCCGCTGACCTCATCACCATCGTCCGCCTTTACTGGCGTGGTCATCGGCCTCGTTTCTTCCTTCGGGTCCATCATCCTCATCGCTATTATTATCTTCATCTTCTGGGTCTCGGGATGCGCTGGTTCTGGTCGCATTCTGCTTGACCGCTTGGGTCGCCCGGGAGAGTATGATGATGAGCAGGCTTTTGCGAGGGAGGAGGCCGAGGCCCTCGAGAATATGGACGAGATGGCTAGAGCCGAGTACATGAGAGCAAAGGGTACGTTCTATCCGGAGAAAGTGGAAGATGTCGCCCGCATTTCCAGAGCCTCCAGTCTTGATCATTATTGCACAGTCACCGCAATGAACCTATTCTAACTAGTATGCGCAGCTTTTGTCACCGCCAACCCTCCCGAATCCGTCCAGACAGAAATCTCCCTCTCTCAATACCTTGCCATACAAGAAAAGGGCGTTTCGGCTTGGGAATTCGAGCCCGAACTGGAAATCGCCAACTGCTTCGTCGAGGCACGCACCGAGATCGAGTTCTTTGACAGCGAATGCACCGTCCTCACCAACCTGCCCGTCCCGAAACAGAACGATGTCTACTACTGGGAGGCCAAGATCTACGAGAAGCCAGAGAATACGATGCTGAGCATCGGAATGGCCACCAAGCCGTATCCTCTTTTTAGGTTGCCCGGTAAGAATAACCACGAACTTCCGTCATAGATGATGGTTTTCTAATAAGGAGTTAGGTTTCCACAAGTATTCAGTAGCATATCAATCAACAGGTCACCGCCGGTACAACCAACCGTTTAACAAACACGGCTACGGCCCTGCCTACGTTCAAGGCGACGTCGTCGGCGTCGGTTACCGCCCCCGCACAGGCGCCATCTTCTTTACCCGCAACGGGAAGAAACTCGAAGAGGTTGTTCACGGCCTCAAGTCCCAGAACTTCTTCCCCGCCATTGGCGCAATTGGACCTGCCACCGTCCACGTGAACTTCGGCCAGGCTGGCTTCGTCTTCATCGAGGCCAACGTCAAGAAATGGGGCCTTGCGCCCGTCACCGGCAGCTTGGCGCCTCCACCGCCTTATGGCTCAGAGCAGGGTAGCATCTTGCTGGAAACGGGGAACAAGGACGGATTCGTGGGAACGCCCGGGCGAACGCACAGTTCTTCTATCACAGGGACATCGTACAATGTCCGGCAAAGCGAGAACCTTAACGTCAACCCATCACACGGACGTACACGCAGCGGCAACTTCAGAGTCTTGCCGCCCACAAGTCCCGGCCCGGTTCGTAGTCCTACAGATATCTCGCTGGCGCAGCTCGTGCCCAACGACGATGGCGGCGAGAGCAGTAACGCCGGCCCTCACGAAGAACATCATGACGAGAACCCTCTGCACCTTCACCTTGAGGATGCTACCAACCCACCACCAGGCTACGCCAGCCCTCTAGAATCACCAAGCGAAAATGGCAGACGGGAGAGCATAGACAGCGAAAGCGACGCTCCGCTGATCCACGTTGCGAACCGGAATCGAGGCGACTCTGCGGCTACAGTGATACCTGCACCGCGCAACACCCCGCCTCCAGCGGGGCCGGTGCCAAGTTACAGCGATGCTATACGGGAGGGTGCTGGGAATCATCAGCGGCAAAGGAGTGATAGCTCTGGATCCGAAGCTTCCAGTGCGTCAATAGAGTCAGAGGATTCAGTTGAAAGCCCAATCGACCATCGTGACCAAGATTCATGAAAAATGGGTTTTACTCCACGATGAAGAACACCAAACCAACACCTATCCACCATCTCAACACCCCTCTGATACCCGGCAACAACTCAGCATATATCTCCCACGACACCGCCACGACCTCTCGCATCACCCTTCTGCCTCCCAAACTCTTCGCCAGGCGCCTCGGAGTCTCTCTCATCTTACCTCTTGTCTTTTTACCACCATCAATCAGCATTAGCATATCTGGCACTCACACACACACACTCTCTCTCCATTGTTTCCTCATCTTTCACTTGCGCCTGTCTCTGTTTTTTCTAGAATAGCAAAAGGGTTCTCTGTTTTTAAGGTTGCGGGTTTTTGTTTAGCAAATCGGTATAAGCCTTGGTTTTGAAAGGGTTGATGATTCACTACTACTTTACATGGAAGGAGAGGGATGAGGAGAAGGGAAAGAAGAAACTCTGGATTTCGACGGGGGGTTTTCTTTAAGTGATACCAAATGAAACAAGAAAAATTCAGAATCAAAGTACTCTCCAAAAATATCACCTCTTCGCCATACTTTCAACTTGTTCGGGTGATCGCATTTCCTAAGTTTACAAAAGTCGACAGATCGGGCGGGTGATGAGTCCCTCGTGACTGGTCCTACCGTTAGCACACGCATGATGGCTATCTTTTTTTTTATCCAAGTTCGTAAAAGCTACCCTGCGTTCACATCAACGGTAATCCCGCTACGTAGGGCGACCCTCACCTACTATTTTGAGCCGACTCCTTTGGTCAACAGCAACCCCAACCATTTTCAGGCATGCGTCGCCGTGCGATTCCATCGTGACAAAAAGACAAAGAGTTATGAGGACTCATTTACAAGAGAATGCCATGAGCAGCTGTTGTTGATGCCACTGGTTAATTCACCCTTGTTGTGGGTTATTTTCGCGGTGAAGACTGAGGAGCAGTTAATTATTGACCTCTTTCGAACTTGACATCATGTTAGATGGAGCAGACACGAGATAAGACGAATTTGAATAACGGCGCAAAAGTGATGATATTATAATGCGCTACAAGTCATAATTATGCCCTAGCCCTCATTGCATCATAACCGCTATTGTGCGGGTTCCCAGTGTTCCTAGCTGTAGTTTATCTTCCTACTCGGTCTTCAGACCGAGACTCATATCGAAACAGTAATGCCAATACCAGAACCAGAAACTAGCTCAGGCTGCAGCGGGCATACAATCCAAAAACAAAAATCCAGCATATAAAATTCAGATCCAAATCCAAACAAATCGCAAGTTGTAGAGCAAACATGCAGGTGCTCTTTTCATCCATAAACTCCAAGCAAACGCCACGCTTTTTGTGTACGTGCCAAACGACACACACGTCAACAGTCGCAATGCCAAGTTGGTGGTCGCCCAATTCAAAAATTTCCATAAGGAGTGTGTGTCTATATCGGTATAGTTCGTAATATCATAAAAGGAGTGTCTATCGGTGGGATCATAATAAAGGAATGTCGTCTTTTATTGTCATAAGGAGCGTGGTGTACAATGGCGTATAGTCGTAAAGGAGTGTCGTGCCATCCAGGGTATCATAAGGATTGTCGATTATGTAATACATATTAAGTTGTTGGTCTATTAGTCGTTTAAGGACAGTCGTCGAGATCAACTCGAGAAAAAGGAGCGTGGGTGGGGCGTAGAGACTCGGCTCGTAGCAGCCCGGTTGTTGTAGCGAGCGTGGAAGGAGTGTAGTATACATGGCGTCTGTGTCGATGAAGGCGGCGATGAAAAGCAATAAAACAATTACCCAAGTCGTGTTCGAAAAATTAAGTGGTAAAAAATGGTTGTCGAGGAGCCAATAAAAATGTGTGATCATGAGAAGTCTCTGCGCTTGTCTTGAGAATCTTGAGAGTGAACCAGAGGTGCCTGTGCCAGCGGTGACGGAGAGTGAGGCCCTGAAGAGAGAGATGCTGTTTGGCGGTGCCTGGGGAACTGTTGGTAGCCCCCAGGGAGAAGCGGCGACTCCGGAAGAGGTAGCATGCCGAGCATCTCCGGGTTCAGGAACGGCGATGGTGCAGACGGTAGCGAGGACGCGAATGTGGCAGGGTCCTCAGCGGGCGGGTACGTGGGAGTGGTGCTAGTTGTATTCCTGAATGGCGAACGGTCAATCCCCTTCTTCCTCTTCAAACGTTTTGGTTGCCGACGTGTTCTAGATCCACACGGGCTGGGTGTTGGGAGAGACGAACCCGGCGCCAAAGCTGTGACGTGCGTCGCTGAACATAGGCGATTGCTGGTTGGACATGTTGCCCATGTCCCAAGTTCCATAGTCCTCGTTATCGCTGTACGTGACAGAGCCCTCAAAGGTTGAAGATGCCGGACTGTAGGCGGATGCGTACATCGGCGAGGGGATGCTCAGGTACTGCTGGCTGGGGAAAGGCGATGCGAGAAGCAAAGGTGTCACGGGACTCTGGGATGGCGCCATGGACGTATTGACCGTGGACATGTCTTCCGTGCTGTAGCTGAATGCAGGGTTTCCGTAAAGGCCATAGGACTCGCCATCATAAGGAGACACCTCGTCATAGACGGGGAAGTTGGGCGGGTTGAACTGCGGGAACGAGCGAGTCCTCTCCGGCTGGATCCAGCCCATGCGCGAGCGGAAATCGGTGACAGCATCAATGGGGAACGACATGAGCTTCAGAGGCGAGCTCAACTCAGTATCAGATCCGACCGAGACGCAGTAAGACATGAGCCTCCGGGCAATCTCCTCGATGGGGACCAGAGACAGACTGCCAAAGTAGGCGGAGCCGATCTCAGGGAACATGCGTTCCATCAAGAGAGCCACAGTGTAGAGGTGAGCGATGGCAACCAGCGAGTTACCAGAGCACTGGTAGTTCTGCAGGTATCCAACAGGCATCCAGAAGAGCCAATCGCGGAGAGACCTGAGACGCTCAAATTGCTGGGCAATGGGCAGCGTCGGGCTGATCTTGCGAGAGCCCTTGAGGAAGCTCGCCAGGTTCTGGATCTGCGTGGTGTCGATGCGAGGTTCCTCCGTCTGATGCTTGAGGTGGGCCTCCACTTTCTGAACCTGCTCCAAAGTACTCTGGAAGGCATCCAAGTCCTCCTTGCGGGGCTGGCTGGGGCGGTGGTCAGGTCCTGGAGAAGGAGGAGCAGTGGGGAAGGTGCTGCTCTCGGCGATGAAGTCGACAAACTGCGACTCATGCTTCCAAGATTCCATGGCGTCCATGACAGTGGAGGTGCCTTGCATAAGCTGGGTCCAGCTAGACCTGTAGTGTACATGTTAGAAAATGTTTTGAATTCAGTGCGCAAAGATTACTACGTACCAGTCCGTGGCCTGCCACGACAGGACAAGCGAGGCCGCAAGCACAGCGTCTGAGCTCTCACGGGAGAAGGTACCAATCGCCTCATGCAGGCCGCTCAAAGCGGTACCGCGGTGCTCAAAAGCCATGCCACCGACAAGAGGGCAGTCGGTGAGAAAAGCAATGTGCATGGCAGAAAATGCGAGCAGGGCGTGCATGACGTAGGGGGTAGTGGCACCAATTCTGAGCAGACTGATTATTCATGTTAGTTGCTAGGAGATGTTGAGCAGGAAAATGGCTACTTACGTTGGGATGTGGCGGGTCCACAGGGTAAAGTTGTTGGCATCCATAGCAGCCAACTGATGGTAGAGAGCAGCAATGTGGTAGATCAAGCGCAAGTCCTCTACTGAGTAGTGACTAGCGACGGGCGCTGGGTAGATTTCCAATGAAGGGAAGGGGAAGAAGCCGGTGCGCTGCCACTCGACAATAGCCGCTTCGATCTCGGGAGTCCACATGAGATCGGGCTTGTCAGGGGTGGTGGAGCGGTTGGCATCAGTCAAAGGAACATCATTGTAGGGGCAGCGGATCTTGTGCTTGGTACAGTTGCGGCTGAGATTTGTTAATATACGTTTTTGCTATGGCTTCAAAATGGAAGCAAGATAGTCGACTCACCATTGCGGGAAGCTCTCATCACAACGAATGTGTCGTCGCTTGCTATAGCAGTTGGTTAGTTATGGAACTCGGGCAAAGAGCCGGACACAAAAGAACATACCAGGTTTCACAACCCTTGCGAGACTTGGTGTGGCTCCGACGAGGAGGACCGCCACCTGGGCCAGCCATTTTGTTTCTGATTAAGAAAATAAAGAAGTTAAGCGAAAGACCTAGCCGCCGGAGGTTAGCATCATAGGCTGCAATGGATTCCGCGATTCACGGTCGTGACTCGTGACTGGATCATACGTACGATGAGTTATCCACACGAAATACAGTCGTGCAGATGAGTAGCGAACGTTGTTGGTTTTGGGAGGTTTGATCCGGCAACGAACAATCAAAGAAGTCGAGGTTGTTTAGTTTATGTTGGGTCGACACGATGAGGTATTGAACGATGCGGCGAGATACGCAGACAGCTGGAGGAGCCGGTTCGAGGCCTAGTTACGAGATTGAGGCTACGAGCGAGTGGGCGAGGGCGGCTGGGTGGGGAGTGGTCGAAATCACTCCTTGGTGAGATTGATGCTGGCGTGGATGCTATTCTTTGTAGATGGCTACCTCGGAACTCTCTCTCTTTCCGAAGCACTTTTTCCAAATCCTTTTCTTTCCCGGGGTAATCTGTAGCGATCGTGTTTGATGTCTTGGGTCTTTTGTTCTAACAAGTCCTTGCCAATCGACTGGGCATGCCTCTGATCGAATTCTGTACGGTAGCGATGGAATATTGATCGGATATAGCGAGAGCAAGTAGTAGTCTTGGGGTGGTTTGACAAGGGTCTCAAGAGAGCAACGGAAACAAGAACACCGATAAAGCGAGTGACAGGAGTCAACGAGGACTTCCTAAGGGGTTGGAGAGGAGGAAAAAGCGAGCGTAGGAGAGGAGGGCTGTTTTGATGCGAATCTGCAAATGCGTATAATGTTGGCTGGGGAGAAGGGAAGAAGAGGGTGGTGTGTTGGGGGGAGAGGAGGTGTATTATAGTGCTCAGTCAGTCCTAGTACAGAGTCTGAGAATAGAATACTCTAAGGTAGGTAGGATGGAGTGGGTGGGACTGATCGAAGGAGGACGGAGAACGGAGAACGGACCACACACTACACACCACGGAGGAGGCTTGGGCCTGCACAGCACTGGCACCTTGCGTCAGGCTGAGGAAGAAGGGAAGGGAAAAGAAAGAGGGTGCAATGCGGATGAGGGCAGGGCAGGACAGGACAAGGGTGCGAGGGTGAGAAAGAGGGTGAATGTGGATGTGAATGTGAAGGGGGGGGTGGCCGATTACCGAGGGCGTCCAGTAAGAGGAGTCTATTGTGGCAGTGGACGCAGTGGGCGGCGTTGGCGGCGTTGCTGGCCTTGGATTACGGGCTTTGGGGGCTTGGACTTAAGAATTGAGGACGTAGGCGTGGAGCCAGTGCGAGCATGGGCGTGAGACGAAAGAGGCGCGGAACGAATAGCGGAAAGAACAGCGCTAGCGAGCCACTGAGCAATGAAGAGCGGCAGCCGTAGCGGTAAACACAGTGGTCATACAGCGGTCCTACAGCGATGGTAGGCGCCAGCGTGTGTGAGTGATGCAAGAGCAGGTGCAGCCAGCGTGCAGCGTGCAGGAGCAAGCGCAGTACAAGTGCAGGAGCAGTTGCAGTAGCAGCAGCATTAGCTGTGTAGTAGCAGTTGTAGTGGCAGGAGCAGGCCGCCGCTCCTGCACTCTACACATTGGAGCGCCTGAGCCCGGCAGGTGCTGTCCGCGGGGCGCGAGGGTCCATTCGCTTGGGGATCCCCTCCCCACTTTGTGCCGCTGTCCTGACACAGACTTGCCCTGTACCTGCCCTGTACTTGGCCTACACTTGCCTGAGAAACCACCTAAAGTTGGGCGGATCAAAGCGCTAGGTGGCACGCTGGGTAGAAGGCTGGTTGGAGCGTTCTTTCCCCGCTGACCTAAGGCTGTTAGCACTGCTAGCCTGGGCACTCGGCTGGGCGGCATTACAGCGATCTGAGCAGCTTAGTAGTAGTGACCGGGTTCACGCCTGTGGGATGCCTTGAGGTAAAGTGCTATTACCACTTGCATTACCTCACCAACGCTCTTCAATAAATTCATGCTGTTATAGTAGCGGCCGCGAATTGAGGGCGCCCACCGACGTTCCACTCTGGCTCAACGCTGCATCTTTGTCCGCCCGGTGATAGCTCGAATATTAGCGGCTATTATCATTACTTGAGACCAACCACCCTCTGCTCTGCTCGTCACTTGTCCTCCCGGTCTCACTTAGTAGCGGCGGGGGTGTACTCAAAGCTACCTGACCGGGCTTGACCAAAGGGTCCCCGAGGCCTCCACTTGGGCATCCGACCGAGGCATCTCTCACTTTGGGATGGGTCACTGAGTGTACCTCTCATGTCCTTTGCTAAAACTCGAAAGGTCCCGTTTGTTGTCCGCTGTCAGGTCAGACCATAAACCATGCGCTGTCCGCCGATTCCGCGTCCCCGATTCATGCCGTGACGGCTTGCAGAAGTACCCTCCCTGCCCTGCGACATGCAAGTCCAAGCGCCGCAACCACAACGTTAGTCCAAAGATTGGATGCTTTAGCCTGCTGCTAGCTAAGTAACAAGCGTCGGTTCTTTGTCGACCAAAAAAATAATAAAAACCTTCGTCAGAAAGATGAAGATCCCGAAGATCTATCAATCAAGTTCGGACCTACCCCGTCCGGGATCAGAGTGAGACGGCTCCTTGCCTCGCCCATAGTGCACTGCCCTTTTCAGATTACGGGGGTCCCTGTAATAGAAAACAGCATAGCATAGTAATTACAGTGAACCTTCTTGTGCCGGCCGGGAAAGGCAAGATCGGTTCGCAGGGGAAATAAACTCCACCAAAAAATGTTGCTATTCTTTCTCTCCAATCGTTCTTTAAGGGTCGCCAACAAACGGGAGCTAATTTGGATTATAGTTTGCCGACATCCACGAAAGCAACGTTGGATGGGAAAATTGTTGATCTTCCTCATCGCCCATGTAATTGGGTAGGTCGCACATTCGATCATGCTTTAGTCAGTCGCCACGGGTCAGATTCGGGCACTCGCTTCCTCAGCATGGCGATCATTCATCCAACCGCAGCAGCGCTATCGGCGTTTCAAAGTCCCTACTCACGCGGCGCTGCGTTGCATGGGCTGGTTGGTGTGTTGGTACGCTGGCATGCTATCAAGCTGGCACGATGGCACGATACGGCAGTCTGGGGGCCAGCCGACAAAAATAGGTAATGGGGATTTAACCCTGAGCTGTCAGGTCAGCACCAGCACCAAGCACAGACGACCGCCGCTTGTACCCAGCATCTGTCCGACTTCCGAGGCCAATCAGGTCAAGCATAGCCTCTGTACTGATCGTCGTAACGCCCTCAAATACAACATGGTAAAGGCAGCCCAATGTCCATCCGATGTGCCCCGTATGCCGTCATGTTAGTACCAAGCGCGATGTCAACGATATCGTATCAGCCGTCTAGGGGTCGCTAACAGTGCTCGTACCTGGTTGGTATGGAGGACGAAGGGTCTTGCTGGCGGATCCTCTTCGCAATTCTCCAAAGTGGATTGGTTGCTCAGCCCTGTCCGCACGGTCAGTTTATTTTGGCATGGATTCGTTCATTCATTTGCCAAATGAAGCAAGAAGCTGGACAGGCATAGGAGAGCAAACCCTTTGGGGAAGCTTGCAACTTTCTATCTTCGTATTATCGTCAAGATGAAACTGACCTGAGATCCCGGGGCGGCTGGGCTTAATGCCGACTTCAGCTGCCATTCGTTTGGAAGCGCCCCTCAAGCCATACGTATCACCACTACACTTTCGCTTTGTCTCAGGCCCAATGTCCATGCGGCAGAAGCGACCGGCAGGAAGCGGGCGAGTGTTCGGCCACGCCCAGGACCCCGAAGAGAGGTGCGATACCGGGCCTCAGGATCGGCCGGTAAACCCCAGCCAAAGATGGTCGATTTTTCAAAGTCATGGATGACTTCGCTGGCCGGTGTGACCGTGCCCAAGCTCACAGCGTCTAGCAGAGTAGCAAGCGGCAACGGCCAAGAGCCAACAAAACTGTCGATCATATCCAAGTCAGGTGACGACATGGTCTTGGTCGACTCAGACTTGCAGCACCCAACAACCAAGGGCCAAGAGTGCGGTGCTGGCACCAGACGTGCAGGGCACGCGCATGCATGTTCTGAACCAGAGTGGGTTCTCCCATCGGCGACTCGCAGTATCCTTGCCCTTCTAAGAAACCTTCTGACAAACTTCCTCGGCGCATTGACTCCCCCCCTAGCAGTCAGATGCTGGGGCGGACAGCCGAGCCAAGAAACGGCCAAGCCCGGTGCGCACGGTCGCGCCGGTGCTGCTCCTGGCTTCGAGCGGAACACCGCCGCTCCTCGCGCAGAATCTGACCATCCGCCGGAATGGAATAGGCAGACCGGAATACTCATCCTCAACAACAAGAAATCGCTCTTGCTCGACGTTCTAGAGATTACGTTGTCCGGGTACTCAAGCCGTCTTAGTGCAGAATCCTTTGAGATACTCAGCTTCGACTTTTTCCGCTTTGATGTTTTCCTTCCAAGCGTTTTACAGAAGATCCTAGATCCTGGGTAGCGTGGTTTACCAATCGTTCCCTAACCACCGCGAGTAATAATCCTCGACCCGGGACCTTCCCGTACTTCCCTCACCCACAACTATTGTGGTCCGAGTACAAGGAGTGATAGCATCCAAGGTTCCACATATAACGGGTAGTGAACTAGGCACTTGTGGGCTAGTCTGGCATTTCGGGGATGTAGCCTTCAAAAGAAAGTTGGAGCGCATCTCCGCTTGTTTGTTGCTTGGCTGACGCTATTCAAAATCATTGTCAATCATCCGCCAGTTTCGGTGCTAGTACGAAAAGGAAAAGGGCGCGCACCTGGTGGCTCCTGCTCTAACCACACCAATGAGCTCTTGCCTGAGAAACTACTTACTAACATTATAGGAGGAACCTTGATAGTTGCCATTTACGTGAGCATAGTCTAAGCGGAAGGAGCTGAATCCATTGTCCTTCGTTGGGCAGGGCAGTGCTTTCCTGTTCCTGAACTAAGGGTTTGGTAGACCAGGCAGGCCACTAGAAAGACCATGATCGTGCCTGCCATTCACTCCTAGCAGCATGAAAACCATGTTAAACAAACAGGCGTCCACTCCTTGTAGGGACTTCTCCTCAGCCTCAATCCTCCGATTTGTAAGCGACTCGTCTTCCAACAAATTCAAATCTAAATCTCTCCGCAAACCCCTGCAGAGGGTATCTCGAAGACTACCACTAGAAAGCCATCGTGGTGGAAACGAGCCTCAAGTAGACAATGATACCGACACTACGGATCTTCCGTATAGCTCATTTCCCTCGGGTCACACGATGCCTCAAGACCCTCGGCTCAAGGTTCCACCGCTTATCGCTTTGGCTACCTCATTCAGACCAAACGGGACAATTCAAAGAGAATACGCAATGATCAAGGCATCTGAAGTTGTGCAAAATTTGCGATCCGTCCAGCTTCAATACTGTTTCGTCGCACAGCATTAGCTGAGAATCATTCATGTAGCGACTCATAAGCTGGCGGTTCTTCACCGCCGGAGGAATCTGCTGGGAATCTCGTGGAGCTCCAGAACAAACGTAAAATGACAACTGGTGCGCCGACAAAATCGACTTTCGCAGCTACGGAATGCCGGCGATCACTCGGGGGCCATCTCCATCAGTACTACCGGGCAACACATGTCTCCGCTTAGCTATTTCGTGGTTGCGTTCCTATTCAGGTACCGCTCCGGCCAGCCCTGCGAGCGCATAACAAAGAGACTGCCGGGTCATTTGCGCTCTTGGCAAGCGCGCAGACCCTCGTCAACAAGACTCGACAACGGAGTTATGCCAGTATAGGTTGGGCTGAGCTATTTGGGGGCATCGTATCCGCAAATTCGATTCTGCCAACCCTGGTCAAACATGTACGTCAACTTCAACGGCCCCATGCCGGGTGCCTCCATGGGTACCAAGAGGCTGGGACTAGTATCTTTTGGAATATCGTACGTTGCCAGCCATGTATCTCCATGCATTATACGCGGATAAGAGATCTTATCAGGTCGAGATACTCTAGAACTTTGCGTTTCCAGGCGTTACTGCTCCCATTATCAAGTATCAGAACATCATCTCTCCCTCCCCTCTGATCCACAATACCTAGCTGGCACCTGAAGGCATTCAAAGAGATGAGACCCTAGGACTGTCACGAAGCTCTCCATTTAATCCGACCCTCTCCTAAAGATCCACTGCATGTTCACGATGGATATCTACTATCCGCTTGCAGTCAGCCTAGGTTCCTGGAAGATCCTTGTCCCGACATTTAGCGATACTACAGAATGAGATCACTGTCTTGGTCAACGGAGAAGGCTCCGAAACAAGAAGTCCATCCAACCTGAGCTTTGCGGAACGTTCACACGCCAGCAGTCACACAGACGAACCTTCTTTGCAGCTACGAACACGATTGACCTAAAATCGCAAGCCTCAGCAGCGCTTTTGGTCATCCCGTCGTTCATCACACCTTCTCGAGCATTTCAACGACCCTAACTTGTGGGGATGATGCGTCTGTCTCGGGGAAAGAAAGTCGGCGCCAAGCGCCAAGCAAGCCCTAGGTGCATCGATCTTATCCGAAATGGGATTGGTGTTGTTCTATTTTTATTTTTAGACATGACCTCAGGGTGTGAGCACTGCCACCCTCCACAATCCACAATCCACAGACCAAGAAACCCTGCTCAGTCCTCACACAATCATCTTCACCTTCGCTTTCGCACTCTGTCACAAGGCGCCCCCAAGCCCAAGCCTAAGCCCAAGCCCTACTCGTACCCTCCTCCTATCCTATCACCACCAGCCATGCCCCGTGAGCCCACAGCGGGCCACTGCTCCACGCTATTGGCAACGGCCACCGACGTTAAGTTTCGATCGATATTATATTGACGACCCAATAAGACCTCTCTCCAGCAATGTCCTTGCATTCTCCGGCGACGTGGCTATGCAGATCATTCGACATGGGCAAATACAACGTTCCATTCCCATTTTATGGACCGAACACACAGTTCGCCGTATGAAGCTTCATGCGGCTGTTCACTCGAAGCATATGATGACAACTATTGCATAGCACGTTCCGAATGTGTTGGCTTAGGCATCACCACAATACAACAGCAATGTGGTGCCACGGCAATAGTAAAAGCGTAGCCGCAATTACCATTGGCTCAACGTCACTCAGGCTGATCTTGACCTATATTGACTTTTTTTTTTTTTTTTTTTTTAACGGATTTGTGCCCTTTGCCCAAAAGTTCTCAGACCACTTTACAAGTATGTGCGCTATACAACATGCGTCAGTCCGTGCTGTAGGTGGGCTGGGATTCTCGAGCCGACACGAGCGGCCTCTGCCCTACCGGGGGCAGGGTCCTCACCCTGATACTGGGGAAAGCCGGTAGCGGTAGCATTGAGCATCTTTCAAAATTCGAACCCACCGTCGCCGCGGAAAAAAAAGAAGCCCAGCTGGTGCGACTAGTGTCTTAGCATGGCGCATAACACAGGTAGTACAGCATTGAATTTGCCTATCATCGTCCGACGGTGTGCAATGCCCATCACAGAATCAAGGGGACATCATCTTCGCGCCCTTGCAGGAGTTGCAACGACTTTGTGTTCAGATATTCGGGCAGTAAGACATTGGACCCAGTAAGAGTCACGCATAAGAGGTCGGTCGGCTTTATTGCCCATCGTTAAATCCATCCAAACCTTTGTCGCGCGATACAATCGACGGGCACACAGGCACACCGCCAAGGGACGATGATCGGATTGCCATGCCGTGGTCATCACCCCGTTAGATGTTGATGACATTCCTAGGATCTTGTTGCGCCGATAAAGAAGGTGATCAGGGGCAGCACAAGGATACTGACAAACGATGCTACGAACATCGTGGCCTTGGCGTCAATACGACAATACCCTTGACGATGGATTGATTACAGCTTACAGGTCCAAGCCAAGCTGTGCCGGGTAGGCGAAATCGAGATAGCAGCGTAGAGGTGATCGACGGACGGGCTTTGTAGTTGGGCTGGTAGGGTTCCGGAGTATGCATAGTAATAATGGATCTGACTGATGAGGGCTTCACGAGATTCGCGAGTTTCCACGGCCGCTCGAGCTATTCCCTGCCTCGGAGTTGGCCGGGGGTGCAGCGGTGACAGGAGGAGCGAAACGATGGCTTGGATCAGCCCTTGAAAATTCCCCATCCGGGTTTGGCTCACAATTCGATGCCCGTTGCTGGGATTTCTGATTTTGATTTCGACACCATGACGAAATGGCACTGCTAGGCCCATGCCACGCCATGCCATGCATGTTGAGCCGCCCGAACAGGTCGGGGAGTTGATTGGTGTTGCAAGGTCTGAAGCTGGGGCTATTATTAGACTTGCCCATTCAGGCTGCTTCTCCAGCGAATCGCAACGTGAGAGTAGCGTGCGATCGACAGTCATTCTCTGAAGCGATTGGCACGAATTGGCCCGACTGACGGCCGTAGCCAGTTGGGAGAGTTCCCTCCTTCAAGTTGCCCATTGTGACTGTCAATCCCCATCCCCGTCCCTAACCCTGAAGGCCATGTTTTTTTTTTTTTCCCAACCCCGTCAGCGTCGATTGATACCGATACGGGGAGCTAACTAGAGTGTAAGCAGTCAGCAAGAGCACTTTCTGCTTTGGAAGAGTGCTGTCGTTGCCGGGTCATATTACTACTAGTATACTAGTTCTAGTAGTATTCAACAAAATTGTTATTATTTTTATATTTTTTTTTTAACAAAGCGCCTTCTACAGATGGAAGTGCAGGACGGGTGACAATGCCGAGGCACCAAGACAAAACACAAAAGCGTTACACATATGACGAAATAGAGTGAGATAGTCCGGGCGGGTGAAACGGCTCAAAAGCCAAGGGCCAAGGGCCAAGGGACTTTGTGCTGCTGCTCCGGCCGTAGATATGAGTTTGAATCTACCGAAACGAGAAGATGGCCGTGGGCCTGAAACGACCCGGGCGAAAAGAATGTCATGGCCGATCATTCAAGCTAATTGATCCTAGCTAGGCCTTTTGTCCATCATCGTATTGTAAAATGAAGCAAGGACTGACTATCTTTGCGCACTCCCCCCCATGGTTGGCTCGCTTCTAAGAAGATGTCTTTTTGGGAGCTTGTTGGGGGCTGATCAGCGGCTACTAGATACGAAGGGGGGGTTCGTTGTTCCGCGGTGAGCTAAGAAAGTGGATGGTTCGGTGAATTGTGGAATTGGGCTTTGGATTTTCTTTTTTTGACTTTTTTGACTTTTTTTTTCTTTTCCAGAATCTGGCTCGAGCTTCATTGGGGTTGCCAAGACGCCAGCGTTGAGTATGCGTTAATCGTCCGCTAGACTAGTTGGACTATCCTGAGTTTATTGTGAGCAAGTTCTCGTGGATGTGAAGCCAGCGCTTGAGAAGACCTATTTCGCTTGAGAAGGTTTTGGACACACAGCTGGGTAGCCAGTCGATAGGGTAGTTAGTTTTGTTGCACCGCATCGGGCTTGCCGAGTGTCTTCTCGACTGTCGGTACTTTGACCTGTGACTCTTCTACGTTGTGTTCAAATGTGTAGATGCCGCCCAGCACACAGGGCTAGACCTTTCTGTCCGCCCCCCGCGCGTGCAGCGCACCTGATGGACTTGGGGGACCAGTAGTAAGGAGACTATGCGCTCATCATGCTGCAGAGTTGAATGTCAAAAATCGATAGTTTGCTGCCCCCAGAGCGGCAAAAATTCCCCTAGGACGTTCCTGGATAGGACAAACTTTGGGGTTTGAAAACAGGGTAGGCTGGGCTGGGCTGGGCTCACGCAGTGGGCAGGTCTAGACCATCTACCACAGACGCCTCGTGGACGTCGAAAAGCGGTCTATTGGTTCCAGTGCTTTCTTGTTCGAATCCATTATTCGCCGGAGAGTGCCTGAATGTATTTTTATCTTTTCTCTCCTGTCGGCGTCATTGTGGCATGATGGCTCGTTTTGCTCGTCAGTAGGCTCGGGCGTGTGATAGTAAGGCTCCAGTGTAGTATTGTCCTTATCTGTCGTGTCGTGTCTGAGTCGCATCCAGCTGAGGTCCCAGTAGTCTTGGAATATTGCCAGCGCGGCGGATTCGGTCAGATCCAACGGTAGGGCTGATTACATGATTTGTGGCTTGCTTTTTCTTCTGCATTTAGCGATAGTTCTTAGCTTCGGGCTCAGGCTCGGACTCGTGCATGTATGTATATGTGTGTGTGTAGGGTGTGCTTTATTCCATTAGCTGTATCTTACGGACATGCCCGGAGGCTGACTGTTGGTTCATTGCACTGCATACTTATTGATGGTAGTATGGCCGAGAGGCGGTGTGCTGACTCGGCCTATATTATATCATGCTATCCAGATTGGCAACTTTTTGGTTGTCGTAGGGTGAACGTTTTTCGAAGACGAGGTGAGAATGTGAGGGTTTGGTGGCTGAGGAGTGTGCATATGATCGTAGACACGAAACGCCTGAGTTGGATGATTTAGTACGGCCTTCTTCAATCGGATCTGACGGACGGATGCCTTTTCTTCCTTGATATTGGTATTGGTGTGAATGTATGTAGGTGCGTATAATACGCCTGTGCTCGGAAAGCCCGCTTAAAGGGACTGTAGCATGACGATGAGTAGATCTGCCTTGCCGTTGGGGGAACCTTGGCGATTGATGGTTTGGTCGACGACGAAGTAGCTGAGAAAGATGTAGGGCTGAGCTGGATCTGCTGACTTTAGAAGTAAAGATTCGTGACAGTGGACGAAAAAAAGGGGCGAAAGAGAGCGGTAGTGGGCAATTATGTGGGAGAATGTGGGAGAAGGCAGCATCTCTTCCCATGAGAAATCAATGAGCCATGAGTGATAACAGACAAAAACATTACCATCGACTACAGTCTGGGATTCCCAGCACTTGACCCCCCCTCACCGTGGGATCCCAACATGGCGGTCTGAAAAGCAACCAGCGTGCAGAGCGCACTACTCCGATGCACGCAAAGTGACTATTTTTACGGTCTAAGTTATTGATCAGCAATTACTATGGTACTCATTTTCATTTGATTTGAGAATTTGAAGGCTGTGTAAAAAAAGCAAAAAAATTGAGGGTTCTTTGGACGGGCCATTGTCGTGGGTTGGTGGTGCCATGGACGTATATCAGGACAGATAGGAGTTTGATATTGAGCAATTACACCACCCACAAGAAAGATATATAATTATAAATTACATGAGTGAAAAGCTCATAATCATGGCCTTCTTCTCATTTCTTTTTCTTTTCGAGTGTATTTATTCTAATGGTGCAAAACCCCCTGTTCCCATTCATTCCTCCGTCCTTCCCCTCGTCCTCTCCCAACTTATCCTCAAACCCGCCTCACAGCCGCCATAAGCATCGGAATCAAAAATCAAAAAGTACAGCAAAAAAATGAGGTTAGTAGACGATTCGCTAGACTGACGGGCCGGCCCTACTGGTTTATTGCTCGAAGGTGTTCCCGGTCACTGTCGAACTCGGAGGCTCGAAGGAATTGAGATTCTTGAGCGCAAGAGGTGGCAGAATTGCTCAAGAACTAGTAGTTCCACCTAGGTGCGTTACCAGCAGCGGCTATCCTGCTAAATGCTGTTTGCGCCTGTGTGTTTTTTGGCCCTCGCCGGAGGAGGAACGTTTTATTTTTGGTTATATGGGCTTGTACTGGAGGGAGGGGTACTAGGGGGAAGAGATTGGTGTGTGTGTGTGCTATAGTTGGGCGAGGCTGTGACGTAAGTGAGGCTGTAGTGAGCGGCTGCTGGGCGGTTAGGCGCTGAAAGATGGGAGGTTTTGGGCAGTTTGGGGGTGTGTTGAGCGCTTTAGCTTGGTTATTTGGTGCTACAGCACGGCTCACTTAGCTCTGTACAGTAGCATATACCTTGCAAAAATTGTAATGTCAAAGGTGAAGTTGGGTGAAAAAAAGAGGCCATATCAGACATTGCGAGTGAGGAAAGGGGTACGTTGACACTCAGCCATTTCTCAACGTTTCCACACCAAGATACCTCAAATACACAGGGAGTAGTCGCCGCGGGATTAATTGATCGTCGGTGAGACGTTTCTTTCTTCCTGGGGCAGAGAATCCAGCACCGCTGTGTCTCTGCAGTCCCGTCACTGCATCATGCCCCGTCAGCAGGGCCTGGGAAACATTATCTGCCCCCTCGCACACTCTGTTTGATAATAGAGGCGGATAGTCCCGGCAGACCCGAGGATCTCAAAAAACGGCAATGAAAAGAAAATATTGTTTCAAGATAGGTGTGCATAGAAATTGGACGAGTGTCAGCGCTTCTGGCATAAGGGCAGCTGAGGGATATTGAGTGTGAAGCCGAGCGACGGCTCTTAAATCACCGCTATGAAATGGAAATGATATGGCTTGAACTTTATAAGAAGAGATATTAGTAGACAGTTCATCGAGAAGAAGAGAAAGCAGACGAGAGTGAAGGCGGTGAAGATGTAGGGAAGTCGGTGACTGGCTGTATGCTCGCCCTGTGCCAAGAGGCTCACGGCCTATCCCACTATCATTATGAATACTCCAATCTGTTCAATATAAGCCCGCTCCTCAAGTATCTCCTTCCCTTCACATAGGTATCATTCTTGCTTTGAGCTCTAGGCTACCTTGAGCTCGCTTGCGGGGAAGACGTGGTTATTATCGACCGGCTTGCCGTCCGTCTCGCAAAGTCGATATTGGTCGTTGCCAACGACGTCGGAAATCCAGTATGGTCCCCGTAGTGGAGCGTTCCCAATACAAATAAAGATCTTTTGCTTGACTTTGAATTTTTGCTAAATTCCTTAATTAGCGTTCAGAATTATAATTTATATTTCTGTTGATAGTCTCAGGTAGTAAAAAATCTTTACCTAAGCATTGTTTTAAACCTACCTCCTTAGCTGTTACTGAAATTCTCCATTGGGGTTGTCTTTCTTCCTGCTCCCGGTTTCCGTCACTTTGCGAAGCATTATCGGCCATAACGTGTAATCTTAAATATTATTTAAACTAATAAAAGTATATTGATTAAAAAGAAAATCGCTATTTAGGTAGCTTGGGTACCTTTATAACTTATTTAGCTGCTTATATACTACGGTCAGGCAGCCTCAGAAAGTGCAGTTTCAGGCTAAGTATGTCGCACCTGGGGCCCGAGGGAGTGTGCCTTAAATGCACTTTTTAAAAGCAGCGACTGTAACATCGGCCAATTCGATCTAGATTTGAATACGTAGTGCAATCGATTCTGCAATGTCTGATCACCAGGTATGCTTCGGGTGCTGAGTGCCCAACGAAGCCCAGCTAGTATATGCAGGCTTATTTAAATGATGAAATTAAGTTCAAGAGCCTATTTTCTTCCCTAAATTCAAAGACTCTCGAAAATGTCATCCGAATTAGAAGCCCAAATCCAAGACCAAGTTGGAGAGGGACTCAGTGAGAGCTGGATCTATCGAGTCGCTGACGCTATATACTGACAATTTTTAGTTGACCTCCCCCGGGGCTATCCCCGATATAGCGCCCTTTTAGGCTCCGACAATGCTTTCCAGAATTTCCGCAAGTTTACCCGCTTACGAATGCGACTCCTCCTAGCGATGCAGGATGGGATATGCCAGTTAGAAGAGAAGCTTGACAATGTAGATCGCCAAGAGACATGGCTGATCTTTCATGCCTGTATGCGGATGGATAAAAATAAGGAAAGACTTAAAGTCCTCTCTGAAGTCAGAATTGCACTGAAAGAATACGGTAAGTATGAGAATGTCTGATTGATCTTGACCGTCTTTGATAGGATTACACTGAAACAAAGGCACTGTAAAGATTCCCTACTAGAGGATACACGTCGGGCAGTCTCGTTACGTGATCCAGACAAACGGGAGCTTCGTAATCTCAAGAAATGGCTCAAAGCTACAGGTCGACTCGATGCAGGAGAGTCAGAATACCTCAACCACGAAGACGATCTGGGTAATCTCGCCGGCTCATCAGACCAGGCTGTAAGGATCACTGAGAACTTGGTTGAAGACTGTGTTATTCAGGCTTCTAAATTGCTTGGAGAGGTAGGTGGAGGAACCTGATCTATTAAGCTACAGTTGCAAAGGTTAACCCTACGCAAGCGCTTCCCATTCTTCAGGTACAAGTCTTCTTCAAAATTGTTAGGAGATCAAGTATTTGTTCTAGGGCCCAAGATGCGACATGCAAGTCGTGTAACAGCAGTCTTCCTGGTCACACTGATTATACTGCTACCTACGTTGGCTCTCCCAAGGCTCACAGGGGCTGGAGTGCGAGCGACAGCTAGTATTATGGCAGCAGCAATAGTACTGATAGCTATAAGCTTGTTCACACGCGCAACAACCATAGAGTTAGTTACTTGTGGTGCAAGGTATGAATATGTTCTAAAGTCCAAGTTAACTGCCAACTGCAGCAACTAACGCAGGCTATAGCTACGTTGCTGTTATTGTAGCCCTGACGTCTACAGAGACCATCGCTATGGATTTCAACGAGCCAATGATGAGTCCTAAAAATGGTTCAGGACCAGTAGATTGGAATTGAAATGTCTTTTTATTAAAAGCTATCAGACTTTTATATCTTGTTACCTGCTTTCTAAGCGTTGTGCGCTGATTAAAAACCCTACTCTTGAATAAAAATAAGTATCTGACTTTTATAGTCCTTGCTATTATGTACCTTAGCTTGTTTAGTTCCGAAAGGATTTCTTAAGCTTCTAACACCGCCCCTGAATGCTTCCTATTAAAGGAAACATTGTTTTGCGTTTCTTCCATTCCTCCAGAAAACTCTTAAGCCACCTCCTTATACCCCTCTGAATTCCGTTCGAAACGCCATAATCAGACTAATTAGAACCAAAGATAAAGAACTACCTAGTCTAATACTGGAGCTTTGGATTGGGAAATGACTAGGCAACTGGGTAAGGGACAGATTGAGAAGGGCTAGGTAATTGATCAAAAGAGACAGCAAGTAGAGTATCATCTGTCTGAGCGATCGGAGGGCGAGGGGAAGGCTGTGGCGAGTTGCCTAGAGACAGAAAAGATGGAGAAGTAACAAGCTTAAGAATTGGCCTACGACTGGAGGAAGGCTCAGACTTGTGCCTAGTCTTAGATGAAAAAACTAGCGGCCGAGGGTGATCCTTGGAATCAAACATCCTAGAAGAAGTAGAAGTATGAAAAGCAGTTACATGCGATCGGATATGAGGCGAATCGGCCGGAGGGCTTAGAATTTTGCTGTCCAGAGATGCTTTCCGAAGAGGCTGCGCCGGTTGTAGGATCTGGACTTCTGGTCCGCAATCGTGATGGGTAGCCCCCCTCTTATGAAGGGTTATAGAATGAATCTTCCGAAGCTGTGGAGGGGCTTGCCGGATCCAGCTGTAAAACTCCTCTCGAGCTTCCTTTGAAAATGAATCATCTAGTTCTACAACCATCTCGAAATCGGTTCCCTGCTCTGGAAGTCGGGGTCCAGTAGCAGGCCACAGCGGCTGAAGCACGATAGGCCCATGCTTGTTCTCCCGCTTCGAGTGATGTATAGGTAGGGAAAATAGGCCGAATCTCTTATGGTCGGCTAGTTCCGTTATGAGGCCTCTCGCAGTGATGGATTGTTGCTCACTGAGCTTTTGGTCGAGTCTCTGAATAAGCTTGAAAGTGAAGGATGCCTCTCCGGGCATGGGTGTTTTCCCATACTCAGCAGCAGCAGCTATAATCTCGAAGCGGCCAGGCTCTGTTCGTTCAGGGCTTCTAGACCGCATTGCTGAGGCAGCCGAGCAACAGTCAAGTATGACGAGAACATCTTGCTTCTCCTTGTCGACAATCGGGTTAACGACCAGAGTCTGGACCTCTGACCAGTTGATAACCTTTGAAGAAACTAATTGATCCATATTTAAATCATGACTTGGGGCATTGCTATAAAGAATCATTAGCCTTATTAAAAGCTTAGTTCGGTGGGTTCGCTATCATACCTTAACCAGATTGCGTTATGGTTCCTAGTAACTCCGTGGCCACCGTAATGAATAATAATTAGCTGTAGACCATCTTTTGAATTGGCCATAACATCTGAAATCGCCCTGATCACGAACCATTGGCTGTTCTCTAGGGGAATAGCGTGGTTGGTCACTTCATAGTGAAATTTAGTCGTTATGAGCTGCTTCAGAGCGTCTGCCTCTTCCTTGAAGCCAGTTTCCCCATCAGCCCAATAGAAATTTAGCATAGAGACCCTTGCGTATGCTTGTTTGGATCGGACCTCAGGTGGTGGAAGCTGAGAGGCTAGTGACTCTACGACTTCCTGTGCTGACTGTGTATTCATTGTTTCTGGTGTCACCAATGATAGGCGTAGCGAAATGAGCCAATTCGCGCGCATGCCATGAGCGAATGCCTAAGGTTGGGGTTCCGAAGTGCTGCAAGCAGCTTCCGTCTTATGAAGTGGGTCAAAGCATAGATGTAAGAAGACAGAAAGTATTTCAAAAACAATTTAAAAAGAATGCAGGTGCCGGTGGGGGGATGTTCTTGGATCTAGGGCTAGCTATCCGTGTGGTAACATAAAAGTTGGTAACATACATCACAAGATAGTGTTGTATCAGCCACGACTTGACCTGATTGCTTTTTTTTCGCTTTACGATTCTGCTTATCCATGCGACTGCCAATTAATATACATGGATCAAGTCACTAAGCAAACGCACACCCTCCAGCAGCTACATGGCACACATACACCATATTATCGTACCTTCTTTATGCTTATAATCAGTTCTGGGGAAGAAAAATAGAGTATAACAGGAGGAAATTAGATCTTGATTTTTCCGAATATTTATCATTATAGAAACCGCTCTTATTTACTCTTTAGGGGCTGTCATTATTCTTAAAACCTTTCTTTAATATAGACTAAGTACAGCAGAAACAGGGGGGTGTATGGATAAGGTAGCCACTCTTGCGTAACGGTCATCTAACCTATAATAACCGCGTATACTACGAAGGCACATAAAATTCAGAGCCCTAAGCCTACATCATGGTAACTAAATATATAGGACTATGTAAGAAGAAATTCTATTGTTAAGCGTTCTATATTCTCGTTGCCAACTATATACAGTTCTCTACGTTGTCTTGGCTAGCACTTTGCCACATGCGGAGGGCCTGGTATAGCAGTGGCTACTAATCACTACGAGCCCCATGACTGAACACCGCGCGTAAAAAGGAAATAACATGTCTCACATCTAAACTAAGAAAACTGACCGTGAGACCCGGACCAATAGCAGTCTAACCTCTAAGCCTTTGCTAGCCCAGCGCGTGCCCTGGTATTCCAAACCAAGTCTTGGAT
Source organism: Waltergamsia citrina (assembly GCA_022814615.1). NCBI lineage: Eukaryota > Fungi > Ascomycota > Sordariomycetes > Hypocreales > Bionectriaceae > Waltergamsia > Waltergamsia citrina. Next base: position 53,568 of record JAKLNE010000048.1, on the reverse strand, counting down.
CGTACGTAGGTACAGACAGCTTAGCCTGAGGATCATCCTCGTGTACTGACCCTCGGAGACCCCCGGAGAGAGTCATGGAGCTCTGCTTATGAATGCGCTAACTTTGCGCGATACAGCAATCACCGCCCACGTATCTTAGATGAGTTTACCTGGCCCCTGCTGCAGTTTCATTATCAAGCATACACAAAAGGCTGCTATGGAGAGAATGGAGAAAGTAGACGTAGCGTGGCAGACGCAATAGGGCTGTGACATTTGTGCTCTGGGCTGCTTTGATTAGACCTTGCGCTGGCAGACGTAACGCAGTCTGAAATGTGTCTTTGCAATATTCATGCCTTTTCTTATTACTAATTAGACGTGACGCAATAATATCTATATGTTGCTCTGTTCTGTAGTTTTCCTCGATAAAGACATATTGCAAAGCATCTGATCGGAGAAACGCAGGTGTAACATATCGAGGCATAGATCCGTAAAATTAACTTAGTCCTAGCGCCTGCACACCGCCTTTCTCCGGGCTGAGCTCTGCCGAGGCCTAAGCTATCTGCTGATGAAAATGCCCTGGCGTAATGCATCCCCGCGTAGGCAAAGTGCCACGACGTCTTACACGAAGGCAGCCTCATCTGCTTCCCTTGTCCACAGAGCTCACCGGTCAACGGGAAGCTCAAATTGAGCGAGTCCAGCCACAAATTCAAACTCAAACCGGTAGAGGAGTCACGCTGTTTGCTGCTGGAAAAAAAAGGAAGTCTATCTAGTTAAACTATCTAAGTGCTCCTATACTAATTCGCCCGTGGGCACGTATTCTACGGAAAATTCGCCGCAACAACCACACCACGACTACCTATCTCGTTAAACCGGTCCCCTTCCTTACACGCTGCCCCTTCTTTCTTTCGTGATCGTCGTCTGATTCTCATAATTTCTCTCGTGTTACCCCAAAAAAAGGTCCGGTAAAGCCACTTTGATGCAGCCAGCCACGGGACTACCACAGCCGAGGTGGGTCTAGATCTTCTCCCGTCCCGCCCGTCCTTTCCCCCATGCAAAGTTGTTAGATGATAAGCCCTCACGCCGACCAGTGAAAATAGCAAAGACAAGAAAAAAACCGACCAATTACTTTTGTGTGTCTTTTCCAGCATTTTGTGGCTGAGTTTGGTCTTTCCCATTATGTGTTTCCTCCCAAATATGGTGTTCCCGTCAAGTTGTATGCCGGTGACACGCTACTTCCTATAGTGAGTAGTGCTCCTTCAGGCTTTGCTGGTCCTGAGCCTGGAGCTGTCCAATAAAGTCGTTGAACTGCGGGATCATTCCCTTGTAGACATTGAGGATCTGTCGGTATGTGTTAATATTGTTTTATGTTTCAAAGGAAGACAAATCGATGGGAGTTACTCACGTTTTGGAAGATCTCGTGTAGCTCTTGCTTGATCGGACTCTGCAAGTTCATATCCTGATAACGAGCAATGGCAACAAAATAGTCCTTCAACACCTTCTCCATGGCCTGGGGGTTCTGTGCCACGATCAAAGAGAAGCCCTTGAAAGCTGTGCCCTTTTCCTCCGACGCATCGACCTCGATCATCGAGTTCAAGAAATCCTCTGAGAAAGCGGCCAAGTGAGGGGCTAGCAGGTCTGGGTCCGCGTATCCTAGTCGCCCTAACGCAATAGCCGCGTTCTCCTGAAGACCCTTGGGAACCCGAGGGTTCGACATGATGTCGACAAAGCGTTGCATTAGGTCCGGGATGAATTGCGACATGCCTTTTCCGTACTGCATAGCAATTTCTCCGCAAGACCAGCAGGCGTTGTTTACGACTCCGAATCCAGCATCGACATCTTCATCCAACACGTTGTCCATGTCGAGTTGCTTCAACAACAATGGGATCATGGTAGGCAAATACTGCTGCAACTGAGGGAAGACATACCTTGCGCAGTCTCCCAATAGCGCATAGGCGGACTGTCTGACCTCATCAGCTGCATCTTCCATACAGAAGCTGAGGAGCTCCATGAATGACATCTGAGATGATTTGACAAGCTCCTGTGACTTAGTCTCGTCAAGTGCTTGAATTATGGAGCTCAGAAGATCCAAACTTGTGATCAAAAAGTCCTTGTTGGGTTGATCGAGTGCCTGGTTGCTGGCAGCGGCAAGCGTCTGTTCCAGATTGGCGTGAATGATAGTGACACAACGCATGAAAATGGTCGGCGCGTAAGGAGCGAAGGCATCCCCTAATGCCAAAGCAACATATGACAGGCATTCAAGAAGGGGGAAGAGTTCGCGTGATGCATCCGACACGGCGTTGTATCGCTCAATGAGCGCGGGCATAAGCTGGTTCGCCAGCTCAGGGCGCGCCAGGAAGGGTCCGAGACGCTCGGCTAGTGTCTGCACACAATCATACAGGATGTACATGTTGCGATCCTTGTACTTGCCGAAGCATCGGACAAACTGTTGCACGATAGGGCCGCAGTAAGGTTCCAAGTGGCTGCCAGCCTTCTCTTCGAGATTGGCAAACGCTGAAGCACCAGCCTCCTGGACCTTCTTGTTCTTGTCCAACATCTTGCGCAGGATACCGTCCATCATAGGCACAAAGAACTGCTCCTTTTGTGCCGGGTCGGTGAGGTTCGCTGCCCAAGCCGAGTACCTTCCGAGCGCCCAGCAGGTAATCTGCCTGACAACGGGTTCATTGTCTTCGAGAAGCGAGATAAGGTAGGGTACCAGCTCTGGCAGGTGAGGAATGACACTGTCCATGCAACCCTCTGCGACAGCGCCCAAAGCAAGAACAGCAGCCTCTCGCTGTGGCCATTCGTCATGCTTCAGGTTCTGGGACAGGTAAGGGAAGATGGCCTCGAAGACGGGCCCACGGAAATCGCCAGCAAAAACATCGAGCGCAGCTGCTGAACACTTCCTTACAGTCCACTTCTCATCCGGGCTGGCATCGTCACCGTCATCATATTCGACTTCGCCCTCTTCCACATCATCGTCCATCCCGGCAAGCTTCTCATAAGCATTACCAGTTTTGTCGGCATCTGCGGCGGAAGCATCAGCGTTCGCATTCCTTCCCTTCTTAGCCTGTGCGAAAGCAGGCTTGATGTCCTCCTCACGATCCTCCTCGTCTTCATCATCCGAAAGCCCGCCTAGAAGAGCAATGTCTTCCCCACTGTACACCATACATTGAAGTAGGACTGGAATGATTTTGTTGATGTAAGGCTCAAGGGCTTTCCAAAGACTCTCGTGCTCGCCCACAGCCAGCCAGAACTCTGCAGCCTCGCAAGCCAACTCCTCATCTTCGCTACTCTGTTGAGACAGGATGTAGTCGACGAGACCAGCGATGTGTGGCTGCAGCTTGTCCGGACGGGTCTCGACAAGGTTGACAAAGGCTCGACAGACTTGCCGGCGGACCTCTGGGTTGTCGTCGCTTGACAAAGTGAACAGGTGCTGTAGAAGGTCATCGATCGAGTTCATCATTGCCTGGGAGTTGCGCGGCGTGAAGACGTTGATGGCCGTCAAGGCCAGGGATCGGACTTTGGGTATCGAGCTCTTTGTAGCGAGGATGAATTGAGGCAGGACGTAGTTGAGTGGGCGCTGACCGTTGACCTCCTTGGTCAGCATCTTGAAGTTGTCCTCGCAAATCTTGGCCATGGCAGACATGGCACCTTCCTGGGCCTCGTTGGAAACCTGACCGGAAGTGTTGCCGATCAGGTCCATGAGTTGCGGTAGGAGCTCCGGCCAACCCAGTAGACCACCACATCGAATCACCTCGGTCGCAATGTTACCCGCAAAGTTCCGAATTTGCGAGTTCTTATCTTGCAGACACATGGGGACTGAGAGCTTGATGAGCTGTAGGCTGGACTCGGGTATGGATTTGTATTCCGCGCGGACATTATTCTTGAGCATAATACCCGCTGCGGAGCGCACTAGGTGGTACTCCTGCTCGTTGTAAGGGACGCCATCGGGGGCTTGTGTGCTCGAGAAGATGAAGGCTAGGTAGTTGTTGAAGTCGGGAGAAACCTTGGCTTGCTGAAGCATCTATGGAGGGGAACAGGGCAGGTTAGCAGGAGGTTCGATTCATGTTGGATTGGAGGGAAAATGATGGGCGCGCAACTCACAATCTCAGCCTGCTTCTGGGCATTCTTGTCAAACCCGCTGAGCGAGTCCTTGAGGCATGCGGCAAGCTGCCGCAGCGAGTCGGGGCTCGGCTGCCAGTCAGACATGATGGGTGTATCAGACCGAAGTCGTTGCGCAAGTCGGCGGAAAGTTTGTGGTTTGTAGTTTGGGTGGTGGGCGCGCACAAGGCGAGTCGAGCTCTTGGAGAGCGGTCAATCACATGAGGGAGCTGCGCAACGTCTGCAAAGAAGGTATCAGCAAGAGTTCGCAGCGACAGAAAGTAGGGTCAAGCAAAAACAAGTGCTCAATGGCGGACGAGGGCTCGAGATCCAGAATTTGCTGGTGAAGGAATGCCCCTCCTTGAGGGTAAGGGTACATCGTGGGGCACAACTCACAGGCGTCCCAAGGTGAATACCTCTTGTAGTGGCGGCGGGGGATCGTCGACAAGGTGTACGAGTAGTTTAGGGAGGGATGGAAGCGCACCGGCGGATAAAAGGAACAAAGGTCTAAGCCTGTCTATGAGCAGCAGCAGCAGCGTGTCGGAAGATGCATGGCCCAGCCTTTGCGCTCTCGAGGGATGGGGGGAAGAATATAGTACGAGTAGTAGTAGTAGTATGGTGGTAGTGGACTGAGTGGTGGTGGTGGTGGTGGGTGCTTTTCCCCAGCCAGAATTGGTTCGGGTTTTGCTTGGATGGAGCAAAGGAGAGGAGAGAGAGAGAGGAGAGGGGCAGCCACTGGCACTGTCTGCTGGCACCCGCCCACTAAAATCATGGACATCCACTACGAGTACATCCACTGCAACATCCGATATCTGCTGAACATGGCCCCCATCAGCGCACTGAATCGCTACAAGTAGCACCCCAACAGCCACTACTTATTAGTCGTAGTATGCTGCTTTAACTAAAATTGATCCACTGCTGTCAACAGTGGAGGCGTCCCTAGAAAATTTTTGGTCCCAGCAAGAGATAAGATAACCAGCTGGCTTGCTACCCTCAGTCCTCAGTCGAGATGGTCGTATGAATTGAGGTGCGTATAGCAGTAGTGCGACTTAAGGCATATTACCATACCGAGAAGTAGGAGTAATCCTGCAGCTAAGCAGGAACACCAACTGTGCCGAAGCAAACACAACGCTAGTAGCAATCACCGTCTGAGCTGCTTCGTTTCATCTTACAGCCCTGAGAGTGGGCCTATGAATCGTTTCGTCAATCACATATTAACTCAACCTATATGACACGTTTTAATAAACGCTCAGTCAGATCATGGCTGATTTTGTCTCACTACTTCCGGCAAACCACATCAGTCAACACCGAGCAAACACTTCATCTTCTTCGAACCAATTTATTGCCAGCCCTCAGCCAGCCATGTAGCCCGAGCCCAGCCGCCGCCAAAGGATTCCAACCGTGGCCAATGGACTCGTTGGATGCGGCCGTCGTTTCACAAGACAGCTGCATGACACGGACTGCCACAGCCGCTGTGCTTGTCTGTGTGACTGTCTTGGGCAGCTCGCCGCGTAGGCCCTGCCGAGCTGATTCTGAGCACTAGGGGCCCCAAGTGCTGCCGTTGATGGTGGAATCTCAAGCCCCTTTAGTCCAGATTTCGATAATAAAGATAATAGCCCTTAACAGACACAGCGTCGGACTCTGCCAGCATCAGAGTCGCTTGCCAAAAACTAACTCTGCAAGTCTGTAAAGCCAGCTGTCGCTATACGATACCACCATGGCTTGGGGCTGCAGACAATTGTCAACCTGACAGACCAATGTCTTAAAGCCACCTGAGCTTGTTTGCAAGTGACACAAACATGGGCGCCGGCGACCGCCCTCGTGGGTCGCCAGCCTCTTTTTTCAGTTGGTGCTCGTATTCACCGCTGGGCAGCTGCTTGCCGGCGCGGAAAGCTGCTTAAGTTGAGTATTGATGCCGTGATTTCTTGTCGGCAGCCTTGAATGATCTTTCGGGAGTGAACAGTCTTACGCCCGATTACCCGGCGAGTGCGTAATTTCCATTGCAGCCTGTACTCAAGATTGTATATTCGTAGGCATACAATGCTTCGACATGCCGGTCATTTCCGCTCCCGGAGGTTGAGAGGCTTTCGAAGTACTCATTCCGTGCCATTGACAGGGACAGCACTGCTCCCGGCCTCTTTGATCTTGGCCAGCGTGACTTCGGCAATGTTCTTGAACGCTTCCATCTCCTCCTCTACCGTGCCACCCATACCGGCATTGACAAAGCTCACAGAGTTCGTTACATAGACCGGAAGGTCTGTCTTCCGGGCCAGTAGCTTCGCCATGCGGGTAGTGAACTCTAGGGTGGGCTCACATGGGAACAGAGTCGTAGCCAGAGGCTGGCTGGAGTTGAATCTCTGCCGATGTATCAGTAGGAGAAGCATGTACACATCAGGATATATCTCTCACATTAGGAAGCGCATATACAAGTGAACCCATGGGAGCTACAGCAGCAGGCTCATCTTGGGATGCCGTCGTGAGGGAGAGCACGATGGCTTTGGCTTGGGTGGAGAGGCGGATGTAGATACGGGTGTCTAGGGATCGAGGGAGCGGCAGCGACAGCTCCACTGCCGTCTTTTGAGAGTCGTCCATACTTTGCGAGTCCTAGAACGAACAAGTCCAGCAACTGAAGGTGTATGTGATGAGTTGCTGCAGCTTCAACGTCGAGCTTCCAGCTAAATCACATGACGCTTGTGCTGGAAGTTGTTCGTCAACTGCTGCCCAGATTCAACGTAAGTTCTGATTGGCCCCACTATATTTCACTTATCGCTCTCTATCTGAACCCCTCCTTGGAGGAAAAAAAAAGTTTCGATGGAGGGGCAGGAGCGTCCAACGGCCTTTGATGGAGTTGATAAGAGCCCTGCTTAATAACTTCAAAAGAAAATACCTTACCTGAGTGTGACAAAAGCAAATCAAACACTTCCTCCGTCGTATACCTTGAAAACTCCGGGTCATTTAACTCCACGTGGCACAAGCCTCCGCAAGTTTGCCAGAGATCCTCGAGCCCTCCCTCCTCCACTCTAACCCCATCCCCATCCGCCCATACCCTGGGTCACAAACATTCTCCAAATCCCTCCAGCATGTCCTCCTTTCACCTGCCTTGAAACCCCAAAGCTCTCGATGGACACCGAGAGACCTTCCTCCGATGCCCTACCCGCAGAAGAGCAGAATGCCTGGGATGGCGTTGAGGAGACGATACAGGACCCAGAGGAGTTGAGGGTTATGATCAGTGCTTTGGATTCCTTCTCGTAAGTCGCGTACATGGCGTTTAGTGTTCTGTCCGTCCTTCCAGGGGTTGTCGTAGTTGCGATCAGGGTTGTACGAGAGTTCACTCTATATTCTCACTCATAGCGTCAAGCCATTCCACTTTTCATGTACTGAGATCTTTTCTAGCCAATATGCCAAGGTCGCACACTTCAACGTTACTCACCTGCGTCGGCGGTCTTTCTACGCCCTGCCCCAAGCACAATGGCAAATGCTAGCTGCTGCCCCATTCAATTTCCTCGAGACCTTGGAAAAGACGGACGATGCCATCGACAGCAATGCCGTCCTCTCGCGCGCCATTCTGGAGTCGGGCCTGCGCTCCATGGGCATGAAAACACTGCCCCCTGGTTGGTCCGGCGTGGCCAAGCACAGCGATATTGACAAGGCCAGGAGCACACTTCGTCAATTTTACCGTGACTGGACGACGGATGGTGCGCCGGAGCGGCAGGCCTGCTTTGAGCCCATCATGAAGACTCTGCAGGAAGAGAGGCAACGGACAGGTCGGGACCAGCTCAGTGTGCTAGTACCAGGTGCTGGCCTAGGACGCCTTGTCTTTGACCTATGCCAGAACGGTTACGCAGCCGAGGGCAATGAGATATCCTACCACCAGCTCTTCGCCTCTGCTTATATCCTAAACGAATGTCCTACCGCTGAGCAGCACACTATCTACCCCTGGGTGCACTCTTTCTCAAACCATCGTCTCCGCTCGAACCATCTGCGATCATATCCAGTCCCAGACGTCCACCCAGGTTTAGCTCTGAGCGAACGCACAGGATCAGCCGCCGAGGGAACCATGTCTATGTGCGCTGCCGACTTTCTCTGCGGCTACAGCGACGAGAACCACGCCAACGTCTATGATGCCGTATCCAGCGTCTTCTTCCTCGATACGGCGCCCAATTTAGTGCGCTACCTCGAGGTTATCAAACACTGTCTGCGGCCTGGCGGTGTGCTGATCAATATTGGGCCGCTGCTGTGGCATTTCGAGAACAACGCTCCCGGTAATCATGGAACGGACGATGACGGCGACGGCGAGCACGATTACAACAATTCATCGGGGATTGCCGATCCCGGGAGCTTTGAGCTCTCCGATGACGAGGTTGTGGCACTGCTGGAGAAGCTGGGCTTCGTGGTGGAGTGGAAACAGAACGGCATTGAGACACCGTACATTCAGGATAGGGACAGCATGCTGCAGACTGTATATAAGTCCAGTGCGTGGGTGGCCAGAAAACCTTGGGAAGAGACGAAGGATTAATGAATGATGTGAACGACCATAAAAAAATTGCTAGGGGCTTATTAGCATAAACGGGAGCATGAATAGATCGGTATGCATTCTTCATTAGGGTTGCACATATCCTTCTTTGGGCATCTTATATTCAAACCAATAGATGTTGCTCTCGCTTGCATTTGTACATGTTCCTCCTTTACAGCTTAGAATCAGGAGAGCCCATTAGCTCTCCGCCCACCCACATAGCACCCCCATCCACGGCAATCGCCTCGCCATTGACGTGCGACCCAGCCCGACTCGTCAGATACACAACAACGCCAGCAATGTCCTCAGGCTGGCCCAACTTCCCCAACGGGCTCCTCTTAGCCAATGTCTCCTCGCCGCCGGACAACTTAATCAGACCATTCGCCATCTTCGAGGGGAAGAAGCCCGGGCAGATGGAGTTCACCGCAATATGGCGAGGTCCCAGCTCAACAGCCAGATTACGACCAAGGTGAATAACAGCAGCCTTGCTAGCCGAGTACCCATAAGCACCCTGCTTAAACAGCGGTCCAACTCCCCGACCAGCTACACTAGCCGTAATCAACACCCTCGCCGGGTCCGCCTTGGTAGCATTCTTCTCCAACATAGGTGTAAACCGCTGGATCGTATTAAACACAGCCTTGACGTTCAAGTCCATAATTTTGCTAAACGCCGAATCTGGGTGTGTATCAAAGGACTCGCCCCACGAAGCACCAGCATTGGCGAAGAGGATGTCGACGGTGTCGGTGTGCTTGGCTACTTCGGCGACGAGGTGTTTGACGCCGTCGACGGTGGAGGAGTCGGCGGGGACGGAGTAGGCTTTTGCGCCGGGGGAGAGGTTAGGAAGGGCATTGAGGGCGGCGACGGCGGCGTCGCAGGCGGGAGCTTTGCGAGAGGAGATGAAGACTTTGGAGGCGCCGGCTTGGAGGAAGCTGTGTTGCGCGAGGGAGCGTTAGCTTGATGATAGACCTGGGAGAGTGCAACGATGGAAATTGAGGAAAGGGCGACATACGCTGAAGCGGCGTGGAGACCGAGACCGCGAGATCCGCCGGTGACGACGGCGACTTTGCCCTTGAGGGAGAAGAGGGACTGGAAGTCCTCGAGCTTAACGTCGGCTTCGGCCATGATGTGGAAGTATTACGTCGAAGTGGTGCGTAGTGGAATGGCTCGTTTTGGGATTGTGTAATTGGCAAGAATATAGCGAGGAGAAGCAATCTATGAAATATTCAATGGACAAGTGATGATGACGAAGAAAAGTAGAAATAAGCAGCTTGACCCCGGCCGAGGCAGGGTCAAGTATCGCTTTGGGGACGATTGACGCTACCTCGGCGCAGTCAATCGATAAGCTTGGCCCGCCAAAAGCTTTGTGGGGAAAGTGGAAGCATGCCGAGGTTTGGCTCTTTGTGGGGCAAGTTCACGGATGATGCCATTTACCTACCCTGCATATCTCGAGCTGATTTTCAAAACGTAGAACTTCGTCGTGAACGAATACACAGCACACAATGTCATTGGTATCTCACATGAAAGAAAGCGTTTCGAAATTCATCATTGCTAATTGAGTGGCTATGGTCTCTTGTTTCGACAATCTGAGAGAGTGCAATCTGTTTAGCCTGTGTTATAAAGTAAATCATCAATCATAATCCATTCCTTTACCAAACCAAAGAAATCATAGACAGCGTATCATTTGTGTTTTCAAGCATCTTTTCGAAGCGTCATAAGGATCTGTCAAACTTCTGTAGCCGTGGCATGGTGACGGCTGCTGTTGTTGGTGCCAGGGTAAACTGTTCGACCCCTTGTACTGTTTCAAGTATTCCGTCCGAGATGAGATTCGACGGCAAGAAAACGGTAGAGCAAAAAAGTTTGGAAATCAAAATTCAGAAAAGGGAAGCAAAGAGACAAAAGAAAAGAGAAAAGGAGCATTGCTAAGAAAAACGAGTAATCTTGTGCGCAAGGGGGTTCGTATAACGGTCTGGCCAGTAGCCAGAAACCTACGATCCCGGGGAACAATCTTGGGCCAGTATTAGCCGTGTCCAGCCGTGTCCTCCATCTGCATCATCTGCGATTGCCTTTAATAAACAAAAGCCGCCCGAAAAAAAAAGGGCTAACGATGATATGATAGAGCTCGGGCTTAGGTTGGTTGCAAAACGTATTTTAGTTTGCTTATATTTTCGACTGCTCTATTCCTGACCATAACGGAAAGAAAAGAGGCGTCGGTTGAACGTTGCGTGGGGGGCCATTTGTCCCCCCACTGTTTGGGAAGAGTGAGCAATTTGCTCATTTATGGTGACGGCGATGATGGTGATGATGACGACTGCTGCTGCCGCCGCCGTACTTGAAGTTCATGCTATCGTAGCACTCATTATGAGCCTTTTGAACGGTCGCGAAATCCTTCTGATTAACGTATCCAATAAACATGACATGGAGGTTGTGCTCAATGGTGAAGGCTTTGGAGTAGTTTACACGAGAGGCTTTGGCTAGCGTCTCGCCTTCCTTGGTCATGATAGCGCGGACAGGTTTGAATCCGAGATCTGGCTCTTTACTGACGAGGCGGGGTTTGGCTTGATCGTCGTAAATAATACCATGCTTCTGAGGTTTGACGCCTTTCTTGGTGCAGGCTCGACCTTCGTACGTCAAGATAGGTCTGATGAATTTTTAGTTAGTATGTCATCAAACACTAACGACTGACTCCATTATGACATAGGGGTGCTTACACGCAATGAGAGTGACCTGCATCTGTTCCGATGACAATGAAGCGTCTGATCCCTGTGTAGATAGGTTGGCCCTCCTTTTTGGTAGGGCGACCCTCTGAAATAAGCTCTTGATCCTTTTGGCCCATAGGCTCGGACCAAGGCGTTTTAAGTATCTATTGAAAGAGTTATTAAGCAGCACTCCGTCATGAAAATAAGCGTACTTACCATTCCAGGTTCGAAATATCGGGAATGGCAGACTTCGTAATCTAAGATTAACTATGAGTAGATGTCTCTGAAGTATGAATTGAAGAAGCTTACCGCCCTGAAGAGACTCGCCCCGGAACTGAGGAGGGTTCGAGGATTGGTAATGGTTACTTATCAAAGTATCCTCTTCACCACCAGGTTGCCCTAAGAGCAGTTAGTCGCCTAAGCTGCTGAGATTGTAAGATATTATATACCATAATTAGAGTTCAAGGCATAGTGGGACGGGTCGGTAGCGTCTTGTGCAGCCATAGGCACTTGGGATGGCTCTCCCATTTCAGGTTGATAGTATTGCGAGCCGCTAGGGCCCGTATGGTAAGACTGCGAGGTATTCAGGGAGAAACGCAGCTCGGGATTCGGATTGTAACCCCCCGAGTAGCCTGCCGGGTAACCTCCCACGCTCGCCTGAACGTATTGGTCGTAAGCCGCAGAGCCAGCTGTGGCTTCAGAGTAGACGCTACTCTGAGGATAGTTTGAACCTGTTTCGGTAGTAGCATCATCTTCGGAAGATTCACCCTCATCATCACCAAAATGCGAAGATCCAACAGTCTGCGCGGATTGGCTGAGGTAGTCTTCTTGATCACCTGGTTCTCTTATCAGCGAATACTGCGAGCATTGCGGGCTTCATATTTCTCTTGTGTACGCTTGCAGGCGGGCGAAACATTAACAGATGAGGGCGAGAGCTATGTCCGCATACCTTCTATATAGGTTCCTTGATGTTGGGAATCTATAGCCTTGCCTTTCCCCTTAGGGTCTTCGTGAGTGTGAGTATAATGCGCCCCATCTAGATAAGTCATAACGTTAGCAGATGACAGCTTGCAAAGATGGAGGCCCGTATAACCATCGTTTATAGGAGGCTAGAGCTTTTTTCAACGCACGCTGTGTCTCGTCAGGGCTTGTGGAAAGACTAAGTTGACTTAATCCTTGAGTAGCCGGGTCAATACCGGTATGCCGGGGAGTTCGTATAGCATCATCCATGTCGTCAGGCTCCTGTGGGCCTTGGTTGTCCGGGACCTTACTCCATCGGTATTCAAGAGCGCCTAGGTAGGATGATAAGCTAAGAGCACAGCAATTTTCACGTAAGGGGGTAAAAGGAGGAGAAAGCTTTCTAACCTTCGGAGTTGTAGCGATACTTAAAGTATGCTTCCCACTCCTCGTCCCACTGCCAGCTGGACCATTCTGTCTTGTAGCTCTTGCCCGACTTGTGTTTGCTCGAGCTTGATTTGCCAGGCCTAGGCATGTTGAGTTGTAGCAAATACAGCCTAACGTGGCAGCTACGAGGAGATCATTAGTAACGTACGTAGACACGGCGAGAGATGGCCTGAATATATAATATATAGCGGGGAGTGCTATTAGTACGTTTTAGGGAATGGGGTTGCTTGGGGAAAGCTATGTTCATCACCGAAAGTACGGGTCACCCTGCGACTGCGGGGGCCCTACTTGTACCTGACTTGTCATAAGAACATGAGGCTCAAATGCGGGTGTCGAGTACGAGCGGGGGCACGGGCATGGACACGGGCATGAGCATGAAGAGCCAAATAGCATAGCTGTCGCCGCGCATCTTGGGTCCGTGTCTAGTTCTGCACATTGCAGTACAAATAGTCGCAGTGTTATGCAGTCCAGGACACCAACTTTTGTTCGTTACACCAATCATCAGCGACTATCGGAGGATAGGCAACTGGGCAGACATGGTGGACGGGGTTGCGTTGCAGCCATTCGTGTCGAACTACCCCCTCTTCTTGACTCTGGTCAACGATAGCTGTGACCAATCAGGCAGATAGCAGCTGTGTGTCGAGCCCACCTGGGTCAGTCGGCTCGGAGCCGGTAAAGGAGCTGTAAAGGGTGCGTACGGACTTCCGACATTTGCTCTTTGTTGCGTTGCGGTCATCTCCGCGCCGACTTTGGCCATGTTTGAAAATGATAACAGATAACTAGACAGATGGTGTATTTTGTACCAGTCTTGTCCAGAGCCGGCAAACCGGTATATTGCTCATTGGCCATCTGTACTGAAAGGTTGAGGCCAGCTCCGGAGAATTCATCGAGTTTCTCCGACTGCGCGGGCTTGCGCGTCTAGACTGAAATGTTGTCTCAGTCGAAAACTTGTGCTACGTGAAGGAGGGCCTAATAAGACCTCAGGATTAGAAACAGAGAGTTGATCTGATAGGTGATTATTGAGGGCGCCCACCTGCCCGGCCGCGATCCTGCTTACATTGGGACTAGTAATTATTGTACTTTCCTGATATCTGAGGTACTTGTATATTTGAAGGGGGGAAGCATACTACTCATAATCGAAAGGATCACAAGTATGCTGTGGTTATCACTCCTTGGAAACGGGCTGGGTAGAAAGGAAAACCACGCGTGCCGAGCATGTTGATCTACACTGCTTCTGCTATTATGAACTTACCTAAGCTATGCATCTTATCGGGGTCTTCCCGTGACTAGTATGCTAATACTGCACAGAAATGATAAGTATCGACCGATAGCCTGGATCTGGTCTGTCTGTACCAAGTTTGTACTCACAGCCTTGTCTGAGGTAGGACGGGAGGTAAGTAATCAAGCGCGCATTGTGTGGCGCTAATAATAGGGGGAGACGAGTTCTGCCAAAGGCGAATCCCTGCCTGGGACGGACGTGAACTGGCCACATGTCTTTTGTCTGCCGCCTTTGTGACGCATTCACTACACACCACTAGATTCGTGCTTTGCTACGTACTGGAAGAGATGACATGGCAGCAGCAGCAGGCTATCTATCCGTGGAGTCTCGTTCGTTTACGCAAAGTCGGTCGGCTGTTGAAAAGTGGGGGAATGTTTAAGTCGGATTCAGTCAGAGTGAGTGAGTGAGTGAGTGAAAAGAGTGGGCGATGGATGGATGTGTGAGCGGGATTGACCGAAACCGCGTTTGAAAGTGGATACGGCCTTATCGTCCGTCTTTGTATTACATCGCGTATTATATGAAATAAGGCAACGATGCTAATCGTAAGCTTGACTACACCATGCCTTAAACGCATAGTAATAGCGACTAGATAGAATAAGAAAACAGTATAGGCGTAAATCCAGGCCCTTAGACACCGCCTTAACACTGATATTTATTAACACTAAGAACAAAATTAGTAGGTCTTATGCTTGTACGTACCTATACAGGAGGGTTAGCAAGCTAGGCAAAGATTCATTGGCGCATAGCATTCCGCCCTCAACTTTAGTACTAGTGTGATATTGCCCCAAGTGTGCTTTCAATAACGTCCACGCTATTCTCGCTTGGGCCTTTTAGACTCTTTGGTCGGTCAGCCTCCCCCTGTCCTGGCTTTCCGTTCTCTAGAGCCGGTTCTGGAATGCCTGCTAATAAGGTGAGCCTCACCAAAGTCACAGGCGAAAGACCCCTGCAAACTACAGTTACATGAGTTACCTAAGGCAGTATGATTACTCGTAGTACTTGTAGTGATTAGTAGGTACGAGTTAGAGTGCAACCGACCGACCGCTGTAATGCGCCCTCACGTCACGTCAACTTGGGATTTCCTTTGACCGACCAAAACGTATTTGTACTGCTAAGGTTGCACAATGTTTCTGCGGCTCGTACAATACCGGCAAAGCATGCCCTCGCCATCAACCTTTTTGATTATCCTTCCTTTGCAATATGCCACTTAGCTTTAATAGTCTCTCTATGCTCTCTTCGCGCCATGCTCACTTTACCTTATCGCCCTGTTGTACCTCAACTACGAACACGTCGCCCTCACATGGCAAAGGATAGGCTGCCCATGCCTTAGGCCCCAAACCGCACCAGGCTGCCCTTGCGACCGCGTGTTTCCAACGTAAACGACAGACTTTGCAAGTCTGCTCGACGCGTCCATGGCTGAACCTGATGCTTTGGCGCGTCCAGCGGAGAGGGAAAGCGATTTTACACATGATACTGCCCCTGCCATGCCAAGCTCCGAGGTGGCGACCAGCGTCCATTCTGACGATCGGCCTCCAGAAGGCAACGGACACCTCGGTGCAAGGATGGACAAGCTAGCGCTCCACGATGATATGGCATTTTTTCATAGCAAGGATACTCTACGAGTAGGGCATCTGGTGGAACCAAGCCCGGTCCACGATTCAGAGGTACCTAATGAGCAGTCTGAGGATTCCGAGGTCGTCATGGCCCACCCCATGCCAATGGACCCTCTTTCTTCTAGCGGCATCGGGGCTCCGGCCCAACGCCTTGTGGGTCACGATGCAGAACGATCAAAAGTACTAGCATCTGCGCCGCCTCTCGTATCACCGTCGCCATTTCCCCCACCGGCTCGGTCCTCTGAGGTTTCGGATGGCACCGCCGGCGAATTCGAGCGCAGACGTAGCAAGCCCCCTTCGCTACCAGGCGATCTGAAGCGCGCTCACGAGCTGTGGCAATCCGAACAGACGGAGCATCAAAGCCCCCAAATGGGTGACGTCTTGTCAAGTTCTGCTTTTTCTTCATCATCAGAATCGGGATCAGCACTTGACTCGCTTACCTTTGTGGACAATCCTGTTGCATGGCAAAATCATCGCCACTTCCCTCCCAGACTACCAGCCGCAACGCCGTTCTCGGCTCAGCATAGGCGTAGCTCGGCTGCTAAACGAGTGCGGCACTGGTTCACACATCGTCAGAAGCGCCGGTCAAGATCCTTCTCCTCGTATACCGGCAGTTCTAGAGCTTCTGGACGCAGTGCTTCCAAGTCTTCCAGCAGCAGCAGATCTTCCAATGGCAGCTTCAATGACCATGTCGAGAAACTTTGGCGGCAGATGAAGAAAGGACAGCAAAGAGTGATGGAAATTAAAAATAAAATGGCCACGAAGCGATCGCAGCTGCAAAATTCACGTCCCAAGCTGTACAGTGCTGAGAACTTGTTCATGAACCAAATCCGACCGATGCTAGTCGATAAGCAGCATGTAAGCTCTAGCTCTGCAGACGTAATTGACAAGAGCTTCGCGGAGATGGAACGGCTTCGAACGGAACAACAGGACCTTGAAGATTCCTACGAGGAGCTTGAAGATGCCATGGGCGAAGAAGAATTCCATCTGCGTCGTGTTGAAGTGCGCTTCTACAGCACCCTAGGTGGCAATGCCCATGACATAGAGGCGGCTTCCGACTCCGGAGGGTATGATGATAAAGTCCCCGCAAACAAAGTGCCGGACGAGCTCAGAGGTATACCCTCTCAAAGACCGCTGGAGGATCTGGATCCTCTCTTTGTCCGGCTGAGGTTGGCTGTTGCGAGTTTGAGAAATGGCAAGGAGGAGTTGGAGTCTCTGCAACGCTTCAAAGAGCAATGCATCGACACAAAGTGGCATTATAGAGACAACCAGCAGAAGGCTTTCACCGAGGCAAGCGACTTCCTAGCAGATTTCCCCTCTAAAGAAGCGTCTAAGAAGGAAGAAATTGCTGAAAGCGAGCGAGAAGTCTACCACCTTAAGAAGCTTTGTGAAAAGAGAGATGTCATGAGCAAGCACATGTCCTCGGAAATGATGGCCGAGCTATATCCAGAGAAGGATGTAGAAGATATAATACTCAAAAGCAACTCTGAAATCTTGGCGGAACACAAATCTTTGGCTCATCCAATCTTCAGCGAACTTCTCTCGCAGCCGGATCACCTCATTGACCATCCACTGCCGTTAGGCCTCGACAAGGCGCTGGAAAAAGCTAAAAGGATGCCGAAAGACAACCCACAGAGGTCGCTCAAGCTCCACCAGATTGAAAAGGAAATGTCTATCGATACGATAGAGAAGAACCAGCACAGCAGTGGAGGATTCGATTTAGTCAATCGTTGGCTACTCTTTCGTCTGCGCATTTCACCAGTTGAAATTGCTAGGCTTTACAATACTTTCATAGCGCGGCTCAGTATCCGGAATGTTTGGCAGTGGCAGTGTGATGTTCTGCGATTTTGGTACGCAGACAACACGTCAGGAACAGTCTATCATGATTCCAATGATAGATCCCAATACTACTGGATCGCGGGGTCGCGGCCGGAATCACGAGCAGCGTCCGAAGGCGCCGCCTATAACGGACCGTCTCGTTCTCACCACAGAACTTACGGTTCTGTGCAGGCGTGGTAGATGTTTTTTCCCCGGAACTTCATGCACTTTGAGAAGCGTACTGGCTACGCCCTTGAGTGTGTCCCATTTTATCCCCCTCTTTTCTTTTGTTATGTTTTGATACCCCGGTAGTTGGAGTCAAGGCTTTGCTTGGAAATGGTCATAGATTTATTATCAGTACACGCTGGGCATGTGGTTGAATTTGGAATAGAATGTAGCGGAATGATGGTGTTGGCGTCCGGGGTTAGCACGGGGTTGGCAGGGGATGTCGTATGTTCCCCCCATCTGGACATTCGGATAAGCCCTTATTGTTTTATTTGATTATAGATACGATAGGCATCTCCGTTGAATTGTAGCGTATCCCTACGTAACAGCAATTGTTAGACTTGATACTGCCTTGTGCTATCACTACGTCTTGACGAGAATGGCGACCCACCATCCAGACCAAAACCAGGGTCTAAAGTAGTATAGCAGCTGCGGGTCGGGCCTCGCGTTGGGGTCGGTTCCCCACGGGGACTTGTCCACGATAGTCATAGCGTGCATGCAGCTCGGTTCCACTCGTGATCTTGGGCTGCTGCCCAATTGGCATTCTGCAGCCACGGAGGCCTGACAAGTCACTTACGAGCAGACGATGCATGGTAAGCAGAAAGATGTGTGGCGTAGGGTAAATAGCTTCAATAAACAGGAACACGATGTTTTCGTAGAATGCGTATTGGTCTTGATGGAGGTGGTGCTTCCACAGGGTACAAGGTGAATAGGTATCATGAAGTGGTGTCTGTGAGTCACGACACATCTATTATTCAAGGTATTGGAAATTCATAGGAAGATGTTGAATAGCTTGCCACGTTATCTCAGGCAAGGCTACGAGGCAACATCCATGCCATAAATCATACTGGATTAAGCCTTGTAGGGCGTCTGTGATTCCATACTGTTGTGCCCCCGTGGATTGTCCAGGTGTAGCATAGAATGAGCGGTGAAAAAGTACCTATAGGTACGCGATATGATTCTTGATAAGGTAAGCATTCATAATTTAGGTGTTTCCATCGCTCTTGTCTTCTAAAACATTAATTTTATGATCTTTTGCCAGTTTAGGTGCACGGAGTAATGGAAATGGCAAGAGCAGGTCGTTGCTCCTGCCTCGTCACGATCGGGTGGTCATTAGCGAGGGAAGGCGCGAACTCCCCCAAAATGACCGCAAAAAAACTCGCAAAAGAAAATTCGAGAGCGACAATTTTTTTAAGGATACAATCATTAGCGAGTAAGTGCTGGTTTTCATTTTCTCCTCGCTAGCTGACGAATGAATGTGAGGGTTCAGCCATCTCCCCTTCACTTGTAGCTCACTTTTTGCTCACCGTGACTGGACCGGGCAGGAAGCTTAGTACCCAAAGCCGCTAGTTCTGCTGATACTTTTATTCGCTTAGATACTTTCCTTGGACTGTTTTGTTTTGGTATCGCCATGCTTTTTTGCTGCTGATCCGTAAGACCGCTGTCATCACCACTTCTTGGAAGACAACGCTCAAAAGGAACTACCACCACCTAATCTTGGTCCCTTATTTGGAAAAAAGCAGTCATCATGTCCGAAGATCTTTCTCCCGATGCCCTTCAGGCCATCAATGTGGTAGAGAGAGTTTGCTCAGTCCTGTCGCTCGTTGGCTGTCTCCTCATCATGGCCACTTTCTGCATCAGCAAATCATTCCACAAACCCATCAATCGACTCATCTTCTTCGCTTGCTTCGGTAATATCTTCTCCAACATTGGAACGCTCATGGGCCAAGTCTATCTCGATTCGCCGAATTCGGCTGCGTGCCAGCTTCAGGCCTTTCTCGTCCAGCTGTACGTGGAAAGTCCTCCTTCATAACATTGCTGTGTATTTGATCGAACCAGCTGACTCAGGACCTTAGATTCATGCCCGCCGATGCCTTCTGGGGTCTGGCTATGGCGATTAATGTATATTTGACATTCTACTTCAAGTTCGATGCGACAAGTCTGCGCAAGATGGAGCTTCCCTATGTGCTTTGCTGCTACGGCATCCCATTGATTCCTGCCTTCATATTCCTCTGGATCACGGACAGTGAAGGAAAACGTGTCTACGGCGATGCTACTCTTTGGTGCTGGATCTCTGATGGCTGGGAAGTCTGGAGAATTGCTACTTTCTACGGCCCTGTGTGGTACGTTGCTATCGGGAACTCTCCTTCTTCTACGCTTTACTGACTTGGAGGTGCAGGCTGTCCATCTTCATCACTTTGTTCATATACGCGCGCGCTGGTCGGACCATCTTCGAAAAGCGCAAGGAACTGATCCACCTGGCTGCCACTAGCCATCCGGAAACATGCAACAATGCCTGTGAGGCGTTGAAGACTACTGAGGTATCCGTCACTAGGACTTCAGTCATTATGGACGTACTGCAGGATCCTTCTGATAGCGTCAAGCCATCGGACTTGGATGAAGCGCAGAACACCATGACACCCAACCGAAAGCAATACTCCGTCACCGTCTCCGCCGAACCAAATCTCACCCAGAGGCTCAAGACTATCCTTCCATCCACTCCTCAAAGCACCCATTTTCCAGAGTGTGAGTCTTCCACCCGACAGTTACCAGATACTCACCACCGCAACATTCATGAAACCAACAGTGCAACCTGGGCCTACACCAAATGCGCCATCCTCTTCTTCACTGCCATTTTGATTACCTGGCTTCCTTCCACCGCCAATCGCGTATTCTCCATCATAAACAAGGATAAACATTCGGCTGCGCTGGAGATTATGAGCGCGTTGGTCCTGCCCCTTCAGGGGTTTTGGAACGCTGTTGTTTACTTCTTCACATCCTGGAGCGCCTGCAAGACGTTGATTCACGATCTACATCAGGGTCGCAGGCCAGGAATGAAGGATTTGGCGGTTGGGCGATTCACGGTCAATTGGTTTGGTGGTTGGAAGGGCAGGCAGAGGTCTCCGGCCGCGTCGTGTTTGCCCATTACAGGATCTCAAGGTGCCTCGGAGAATTTCCGTAAGCTTTCTGATCGGGGTTGCTCAGATGACGAAAGACCTTTCGCTTAAGGGAGATGCTCTCCCGAATTTCTCCCATTCTAATCGAACCATGCACAATCAGACCACAAGGTAAGTGGAACAAGAGCATGAGGGGACATGGAAAGGGCTTTGTAGTCATCATGATGAGTAGGGTCAGATGTTAGAGTATATAAACAACCTACATAATATGTAAAGTAAATTCAAGGCAAAGCCTACATAACTACTCATTGCTTCGATTGAACTCATTACTTCGTCGAGGGGATGGGACCCCCCAGCTATGGGGAAATAACGCCTATATGGTACGGAACTCCTTATCTTACTCCCAAATTTCGTCCAAGGAGGCCCACGTCGCAACTTGCCTTTATTACCTGTAATTATCCCTCCGTAGCCTTCTCCTGTGCGATTACATCCTCCTTTAGACCCTCATCCTTGACTGCCTCAATCATGTGGTACTCCCAAACGGTACCCATCTCCAAACACTCACGCACACACTCCGGATCCTCCCACCACCACTTCTCCCCCGTTACGAAACAGCCCCAAATATGCTTCCAGAGCAAGCGCCCAATAAGACAGCGCGCCTCAGCTTTCGTCAGTCGCTCATCAAGCAATTCTTGTGATGGGGCGTCCTCTTCCAGAGCTCGTTCTTCTTTGGACGTGGGACTCTGAGAGTGTACGCTTGAGGTCACCGCGTAGAATTTTGTGGTGGTGATGATACTCCCGTGACCGCGAAGGGAGGCGTCGGCAAGCCATTTAGGGAAGAACCTGCTAGGGTAAGAGCACCGAGAAGCGGTTTCGAGGTTGGTGAGGAGATGGTCTCGAAGCCAGGCGCGTAGCCGGGGGCCGGAGGTCCCGACTACAGGTGTTGGATCGATGATTAAGAGCCGGAAGATGCCATTTGAGCGGAGACAAGAGTGTAGGTGAGAGAGCATGGGGGAGATATCGTCTACTGGAAGGATGGACGGAAGGGAGAGCGATATAACACGGTCGAAATCTGTTGCTGAAGTCGGGAAGTCAGAGGGAGATGTAGATGTTGTGTGAATATTGCGAAGATTTGTAGCAAAAGATGGTGCCATGAGGTGTGTCGATAGGTGATGAAGCTCTTTCGTAGGATGGGTTGCAAGTTGGTAGGCGGCTATATCTGATGATTATGTTAGTCAAAGCGCAAATTATGTCGTTTTCTATAGTAAAAACAAACCTTGAGACTCGTGTAGCATCAGTACACGCTCAATGACGTCTCCTGGACTATCCATATCATTTGCAGGGCCATGGTCCACCGCGGGAACTGGGTCAAGATGGTCCAGAGCCCACAGCATCCACCGAATCCCCTCAGCATCCTGTTCAGCGCCTGACAGGCTGTCCGGATCACTTTCAAATAGAATTTTGAGCCTGGGGACCACTTCAGTCAGGTTGGTGGCCGACATGCGCTCGACTTCATCCCTCCAAGCCTTAATGTCCAAAGCGCTGTTCAAGCCCAGACTTCTTGCATCGCGCTTGGCCAGCATTTCGGCCAATAGAGCACTCCTTCGACTCTGATTCGAAAGGCTAGATGAAAGCAGGTCTGTAGATGTCCGAGTCTCCGAGTTGTGGTCCTTGGGAAGTCTGAGAGGATATATTGGAGGAAGAGGACCGGGAACTAATACAACAGGCGAGCTGCTGCTGCCTGAATTAGGAAAAGCAATAGGTGGAGGTCTATCCCATATTAGCCAGTGTGTTACGCTTAAGTTGGTGTAAAAAACTTACAATCTCTTCGAAGAGCGAGGCCAGGTTGCGTTCTCGTAGGTGTTTCGACTGAGAGATCCAGTTGCGGTATGCGTGAGCTGGCTCAGAACTGTGGTGAACCCGGCTGGTTTGCTTGGATGGCTCTGATGTCTCTGGTTGAAGTCCGCCGTTCCATCATTAGAAGCCGCACCACAGGAACAAGAAGGTGCAATATCACTCTCAGAATTGCGAGAGATGACCGAGTCTAAACACAGCCCAGTCAGCATCAGCGCGCCATAATGAACTCAAGAAACAGTCGTCTTACCATGCAGAGAGATTCCTGGAGATTGATTGTCCTGAGTTCCGCGTCCCATGTGCGTCAAGGACTTTCCAGATGTCGGCTGCGGCTCCTCAGAGCTGCAAGTCGCTGCCAGTCCCGAGCTCGGGCGACTCCTGGTGTCGAAACTGGTGGAATTTGGCGATCGAGCAGAAGATACGCTAGGAGAAGCCAATCTCGAAGAAGCAGACGATCTGGGTTTGGAGTTCGCGTCGGACGTGTTGATGCGCCTCAGGCCATGGGAGCGTAAGAAAGAGAAAGGCGATGAGTCCCCTCCAGAAGAGAGTGAACTGCGTTTAGTTGATAGGGAGGAGCGTTTGTTGCTTTTGCTGCTGTTGTGACCATCCTTGTCTTTCTGGTCTCGCCTGCGCTCCTTTTTCGCGCGGTGCTCGCCAAGCAGCTCGCGGTCGGGGTCGGTCCAGATGACATCGAACATGGTTGGTATGGGAGGCCGCAGCAATTGAGTTTCAAAAGTGCTAATTAATCCTTGGTCCTTTTGTTTGGATCAACTCGGTGAGAGGAGGATGCCGCAGATGGTGGTGCTTCTTTCTAAGCTAGTTGGCTGCCGGTCGTGGGGGAAAGGCTGGGATGTGATCCCGTCATCGGTAGCACAACAGCACGGAGCGAAGGTTGGAAGTAAATGAAAAGAATCAGAAATTTCAACGAGAGGTACTAGTTGATTTCGAAACACGCGCGGCTAAGAAATTAGGCGATCTATCGAACATTCGGTGATAGGAAGAAGCGCTGGCGGTCAAAAAGGGGTCGGTCTGATCAGTAGCGAGCGTCGATGCATCCCAAATATGAGCGCGTTTTCGAGGCGAAGAAAAAGAACGAAGGACTCTTTTTGCCGAGATAGAGAAACAAGTTGTATTGTGTCAAATAACAAAGATGGAGGAGTGAGAGTTGCGGGGGCGAGGATGTGTTTTCGGAGGCGGGCAAAGTCAAGCAAGACTCACTTTGCTCTCAGAACATTTTCACTCCTCGAACCGCACATCATGAGGTAGGTAAGGTGATGACACCATGAGCCTCGATGCACTATCCATCGCTTGAATGCATGATTCAAACATCGGACAAACTTCACTTTCCGCCCGCGTCGGATTGCTTGACTCCAAGACGAGTGTTGTACAGCCAGTCAGCCCGCCCCTCATTACTTACTTACCAGTGTCCTATGGCCCCCGATCGTTCATTGATCGAGCTGTGGTGTAATGAGCTCGTGAGGCTGAACCCCCTTTTCATGAAGCTTCTTGGACCTGATTGCAAATATTTCAGCTACCCTTGTCGTACGCTCAGGGTAGAACGAAGTTCTCGGGCTGTCCCAACAACTACGTCGGATTCAGGGTAAGGCTCAAGGGTCGAGGCCCCCTAAGGCATCTTCCCAGCATCAAGTATTGGCTGGAAAACGATATCTCCTCTCTTATTTCTGCTGCTGAAGGAGAATGGAGACTGTAATTGGTCCGGCATTTCTCACTTTTGGTGTCGTTGAGGACTTCTTGCCACTGACAGTGCGCGCCTTGCATTTGTGCTCCCCTCCAGAACGCCAAGACCCTCAAGCATCCCCAGAAGGGAATATTTGCGATGGCTGCTAGGACGAGAGCCGCTAAGGTTCAAGAAAAAGAAGTAATAATGGGAGGCGTTAGGGTGGTGTGTATGCGTGCATGCCGTGCAACTCACGACTCCAAGGCAACCTATAGGAAGCTTGTCGGCTCTGTAGGCGGTAGCGATGACGACCTCATTCATTGCGCTGTGACGTCTGTTAATGCTCCAGGGCCCGAGAATGAGCTTTACATGCACGACGATGCCCAGTCCGCGCCCGTGTCTGAATGATGACTGCGCCCAAAAGTCACACGCGGGGATCTTAGAACGGGCTCATCATTGAGGGTCCATTTGAGGTGCTACTCACCTCCCTCCTGGACGGCTTTCGGCTACTCTTGCTCTTTAGGCAGCCTGCTGTCCCGTCGGTTACCAACTTGTGCCACCGTTGAGATTGGTAAAAGCTCTCCGCATCTGGCAAATCTCGTGGCTCTTCAACTAATAGAATCCGTTCCCTTTAAGATAGGCTTCCGAGGACTTAATCGACGACATGCTGTGTAGCCTTCACGGAAAGGTAAGACTGGCTCTAGGCCGTACAGCGTCCTGCTTGACCCTCGGCGGAGCCATACATTGTCCCGATGAACGACGCATCATCAAGGAGCTGTCAACAGCTAAGGATGCATGCTCGATCTTACATTAATCACAATGCTGTAATTCGTATTAAACATCTACTACATGCCCACTTGCAAGTAGTGTGATCCTGGAGACAGCCCGCGATTGGATCATCGGAGAAATTCGGTATGGAAGCTGGCTCAAAAGCGCGTGATTGAGCCTGTTCACTGGCTGGATTTCGAAATTGAAGGGTTGCTATCTGCCTCCAGCCGCAGCACCCCTGGTGCGGAGGAGAATAGAACCGCACGAGTAAAACCGAGGACAGGGTGACCATGCTGCACAGCATCCAGATTCCATGAACAGAATGCGCTCGACTAATGATTGGCGGATGTTTTCAATGTCGTTACAATAGATCATTTCTTGGTTCTTCAAGTGTAAGCGCAACCAGCACCGAGACACTGCTCAGACAGCCACTTTTGCTTGAATGTCTCACTTGATGGACGAGCCAGTCATAGAGAATCATGCCATAGAGCGCAAACATCAGACGGGTGTATGAGACTTCCCCGAAAGATCCTTGATTTTGGTGTGTAACGATGGGATTTGGATATCATGCATGTTGCCGTGGCTTCAGAATACCCGTCTATGTAAGCAGACGTTAGACTCTCCCAAGATATGGGCAAGGTAATAAAGAATCGAGCAGACGAAAGATCAGATCACGCATTTCTGCATCTGCTTTATTGCTGCCAATATGATGATTGATCTCAGCGCAGACGATTCCTAGCGTACGGCATGAACACAAGCAGATTGAGACAGGTCTCGTCGGTGGTGACAGTCTCACAGATCCAGCTAGTCATACAACTCAGGTCTTTGGAAGAAAGAGCAGAAGAACCTGCCTAGAGTGATATGTGGAGGAGGAAAGTACCTCCATAGTTGTGTAACCTGGAGCTGAAGTCTGTCGTCCAGTGTTCGGCAGCACGCGAGCTGGCCGCCCGCGGCGCCCCTCGGGAGGTACAAGTAGGCGGAGATATTTCCTGAATCTGCTTTGCCACCAAGCCACTCCGGACCTGCCTTGGGTCCTTTGAATTGTCCCTAAGGCTCCATTCCTGGGAACACATACTGGGTCGGGCGTGGGCCGGCTGTGGAACGGCCATAGAGCGGCCGTAGGACGGCAGCGCTTCGTCGGCGCCGTCTGCACATGGCATGGCCGCATGGTAGGGAGAGAGTTGCCGCAGACGTAATAGACAGGGCGACATCTTGCTTAAGGTAGTACTCGCCTGGTCAGCGAGCAGAGGCGCCAGTGGCCAGACCGGGTCCAAGCAAAGGGATGCTGCAAGATAAGACCCGTGCTGCCGGTGGTGTAGATCTAGGTACGGGGAACACCAAGCTCTCTTTTGGGTCCGTCAAATCTCCCAGCTTCTGGATTAGCTGCTGTCGGTATTGATAGGAGGCTTAGAGTTGGCGGTCGTGCAGTGAATCATTCTGCTACGACTCGAGCAACAGATGAGGAGCGGTGGCTGGAATCGAGAACGATGATGAGGAAAGGGTCGAGAGGAGGAAGATGCTTGAAGAGGACTGGAATATCGTACTTGCCTAAGGCAGTAGTAGGTCCCATGATTGCCTTCAAGTTAGCAAGGTCATTGGAGAAGGTGTTGGCAGCCTGAGGTACCCGTCAGGCCAGATAAGATAGCTATAGTAGCTGACTTGAGGTAATAGGTAGTCTCCTCTCACCGACTGCTAAGTTCCAACTGCCAATGCCATTGCCACTGGTTCTCTTCCTACTCAGATCCATTTCGAATTCAATTTCTCCCTATGTCCCGAGCACAAGGCCTAGACTGCTCCAGCTAGCAGTTTGGCGCCTAGAACAACTGCAAGTTGCCGTCTGACCGGCATCGCTTCTCAAACCTTTATCCCCCTCCAACATCGTTTAGCGGTTGGGCATTATCGCCTTCTTTTCCCCTCCCATCTTTTCCAGCTCTGCGCTTCCCCATAACATCGAAAACAGAGGCTCAAATCAAGCCTTCCCACAATCGAGAATGCAGCCCATGGACCGTGACCTCGCCTCTCCGGAGCCCGATGGCGCAGAAGAGACAACCCGCTCTCGCCTCTGCGGCTTCAGGGACTTTGTTGAAAGAGTCGATGAATGGATCACCACCTCCCGTCTCGGGAGGCTGTTTCGGCTGGGCGGCACTGGCCATGTGAGTTTCAGCCCGTCCATTGCCATGTCTCCAACATTTCAATAGTTGATGAACAAACTGACCACGTCCAGCCTGAAGCAATTCAAGGCGCGACCTTTTTCAGAGAAATCAGAGCCGGGCTCACCACCTTTGCCACCATGGCTTATATCATCGCTGTCAATGTATGGCGCCTCAATCTTTACTCGTCTCTTGATCAATAAAGCTCACTCTCGCAGGCCTCTCTCCTCTCTCAGACTGGCGGTACTTGTGAGTGCGACTTGGAGGATCGGCTTAAATGTGACGATATCCCCGAGTATGTGGCGTGTAAAGAAGGTGCGAAATCGAATCCGACGATATTCTGGCCGATAGAAACTGACGAAGCCAGATGTACGGAGAGACCTGATCACGGCGACTGCAGCCCTGTCAGGCATGGCAACTCTTGTTTTTGGCGCTGTCACTAATCTGCCCGTGGCCATCGCGTAAGTTATCATTGCTCAGCACCTCCAAGCTTCGGCTCACCAAACTCTTCACAGGCCTGGTATGGGACTCAATGCATACTTCACCTTTCAAGTAAGCGCTTCGCCCCAGCTCTAAGCTCGTTTGGGGCCCATAACTAATCCTGATTTAGGTAGTTGGAGCCAACGGAAGCGGCGCCATCCCCTACGAGACAGCTCTCACTGCCGTCTTCATCGAGGGTCTCATCTTCATCTTCCTCGCTTTGACTGGTATGCGACAGTGGCTGGTAAAACTTATCCCGGCAACTATCAAGACCGCCACAGGCGTTGGAATCGGCTTCTTCCTCACGGAGATCGGGCTCTCGTACTCTGCCGGCATTGGTGCCATCACAGGTGGATGGCTCTCAACGCCTCTGGCCTTGGGCGGCTGTCCCCAAGATAGGATCAACGACATGACTGGCATGTGTGATGGAGGGGAGATGTCCAACCCTAAGGTGAGCGACCATCATTCGAAATGAAGAACCGCGTCTAACGTCATGTAACCAGCTTTGGGTGGCCATATTCTGCGGAGGTATAGTCACGGCATTCCTGATGGCCTTTAGGGTCAAGTACGCCCTCATCATTGGCATCGCCCTGGTGTCTGTCCTCTCCTGGCCGTGAGTTTTTCCATTACGCAGTCTGAACAAGGAGTTCCACTAACCGCTAGTCAGACGCAACACGACTATCTCGTACTTTCCAGATACAGATGAGGGCGATTCTCGATTTGACTTCTTTAAGCAGATCGTAGTATGGCACCCTATGACCAAGACTCTCAACCGACTTGATTGGACTTTTGCAGGGGGAGACGCCTCGCAATTCGTTCTTGCGCTCTTCACATTCTTATATGTTGACATTATCGACGCAACTGCCACCTTGTACTCCATGGTACGCTTTTGCGGAGTCGTCAACCCCAAGGACGGCGACTTTCCTCAATCGACCCTGGCGTACTGTACGGATGCTAGTTTCATCTCCATCGGAGCACTGTTTGGCTCGTCCCCAGTGACTGCTTTCATTGAGAGCGGTGCCGGTATTGCCGAAGGTGGAAGAACAGGTTTGACAGCCATAGTCACTGGTCTCTGCTTCATCGTCTCTGTTTTCTTTGCGCCCATCTTCGCTTCAGTTCCTCCCTGGGCCACAGGTTGTGCGCTCATCCTGGTAAGAGACAACAAATGATCTATGAGTCGCAAGAGAGAGCGATTACTAACAGGGTTGTAGGTTGGATGCATGATGATTCGGCAGATCACCCAGATTAACTGGCGATATATCGGCGATATTCTGCCTTCCTTCATTGTCATGACATTCATCCCCTTCAGCTACAGCGTCGCATATGGCCTCATAGCGTAAGAATGCCCTCTGTTTTCAGCAATACTTTTATCTTCGTCAAGGCTGACTCTCGTTTTCAGTGGCGTCTTCGTGTATACCATTCTTAATGGCCTCATCGGTCTGGTCGTGTTCATCTCCCGGGGCTATATTGAGCCTCGCGAGTATGACCTCAAGGAGTACTGGACGTGGAAAGGATCGGGTCGCCCACCATGGTTCGTACGGGCCATGCGCCGCCGGCGAGAGGGTACTGCCGAGGATGAAATAGATGAGCCCGCTTCAGACTCACCTGGCATGGTCTCTTCATCTTCCAAAGATGACCAGTTGGCTGTCAACTCCGCACCCATGGCTAGAGTCGACAGTAACGGTATGCCGCCTCGATGGGAGGCGTAAGCCCTGTCAGAACTGACGCCCACAACTTTGAAACGCGTCGATGAAGCTGATCGCCAATGTCGAAAATAAGCCGTAGAGCGCACACATCCAATTCGGATATAGGCTAGGTTCAGAAATCTTGCTAGAAAGGGAATTTGGTGCCATGTTCGCGAGGCATGATGAGCTGCTTCAGGAAATGAAGTATGAGTTAACGATGTATTATGTGCAACGGAAAAGGGAAGAGGGTCTGCTATAGTTTGTTTCATTGATTGCTTCAAGAAAATTCGTTTCCATTGAATTCATATCACGTTGCGTCAGCTTCCTGTTCCCCGTGTCAGCCAGTTACTCTTTAAAAGGTAAGGAGAAGCATACTCGAGAACATGCTCGATCAAGGCAAGTCAGGTTTGTCAGTCTTACCATCTCCCTCCGCGCCGGCCACCATGGGACATACGTAGCAACCTCACCAGGTCGATTTGCAACTGTTAATAAGAGTCCTCAGAACTTCGTACATCCCATGTCTTCCGTTTCTCTCCAGATCAACGCCCGTCCCTTAACTCGCCTTTCAACCCCCCATATCCACATCCTCACCACCCATCCTCCCTCTCCTCGCCCCATCCTCCGCATTCTTCCTCTTCATCCCCTCCTGCACCCAATTCTTATACCCAGCCTCCCCACCCTTATCCAACGTCCCCGAAACCACCTCCCTCAACACCTCCCCCGTAAATCCCACAAAGTTATGGCCCCTCAGGGCATTCTCAAATTGCCAATCCTTCCGCTTCCGCTTCTCCCTCTCCAGAAGATCCTCATCGCCAAACTCCTGCGCGCGGATCCGCAGGTCGCGACATACAGCCATGAGGTTGAACCGAATCTCCGTCGTGTCGTACCGCGCGATGCGGCGCTGGAGGACTTCTACCACGCGTGTGGGGAAGTTGCTCTGGTCGCAGGGGCCGTGGGCGATAGGGGCGGGCTGTAGACCATCTAGCTCGTAGAGCGTTCCTCCGATGGGGACGTACGCTATAAAGTGGAATACGTCCTCCGGTGTCCCACGACGATGATCATCATCCGTCTCGTCAGCAAACGGCACCGCCCTCGCAAACCCATTATGAGTCTCCCTTATCAAATCCGAATTACTCAACGCCTCCCCCCTAAACTCGGGCGGCAGCTCAATAGTAAACTCCCTAAACTCCCCCAACGGCCCTCCAATATCAATACTCGTCTCCTCCCCTTGGCTCTGCGCTGCCGTCTTATTCAACAACACGCTTAACAGAGCTTGCGTACCACAAGCATTCTGGATAGTCTGCGCGGCGAAGAAAATGCGGGGGGAGGCGTCGTGGTCAAAGGTGCCGTCGATGGGGCCGTCGGCAGAGGCGTAGGGCTGGTCGGTTGGGTATTTGAAGAGGAAGATTACGCCGTAGAGGGGCTGGAGGGTGGCTAGTTCGGAGGGTTCGAGGGTGAGGAGTTCTTCGAATTGGACGTCTTTGACGCCGAGGTTTTCGACGAGGGAGGTGAAGACACCCTTTTGGATCAGGAAGTTAGTATCAGCGCACAGGGTTTGGCTTCGTAGGCGGTAGAGAGGGGAAACATACCGCATCGGACTCGACTACAATGGGTAAGAGAAGGAGTAGGTTAGCTTGGTCTGTTTAGAAAGATCGAGCTTCGAGATGACGAACTGGTGTTCCACCCGCCGGTGTCAGGCATGATGGTTGTGGTTTAGATGCCGATGATTGCAAGGTAAGATCAAGGAAGTCGTCAATGGGGCTAGATGCTCAAAGTTGAAAATGTATCGATTCGGAAATTGCAGAATTCCAAGTTTGCAATTGAAGAGAATGCGAACTGAGAAAAGAGTCTTGTGTTGTATGCAGAATTATGTTGGAGGGGCTGGCTGACTGAAGTGACGAAGCTGTCTGTTTCTGACGTTAGCTCACGTTCAAAGCTCCCCACAAATTTTTCGGAGGCGGAAGTGGCGTGGCTCCAAAGGGAAGTCCAGATCACACACAATGAACTCAATGTGATAAAAACACCAAGAGTCAACAAAAACTTGGTCTATAAATGTTTTCGGGACAAATTCTAACGCTACTCAAGTATATACCAGGCCTGAGCCAACTGACTGCGCTTTGGCAGGTATTCTGAACGCAAAGTAGAAAGAAAAAGAATGAATGCTAAAGCACAAGCTGATATTCCCCCAACTCCATACAAATATAGAAAGCAAAGAGTGTCTACTTCAGTCATGCCCGAAGGACTGTACTTGTTCAAGAACTTCATGGTACTCGTTCCATCGCCAACTCGTATCTATTACTCATTCAGAGCGTCCTCGGTTGGCACCGTTCATTCCAACTCAAACTCATACAGCCACCAGGTTTTGTGGCGGAGGCTGCTCCTCTCCTGCGTTGGCCTCATCATCGTGCGCTGGCTGAGACTGCGATGCCTGCTCATCATTCCCAACTACCGCATTATCCTCTCCAGTTGTCTCTGCGGCGGCTGCTTCGTCCTCCTGCCGTCTTCGAGCTGCCTCAGCTTCAGCCTCGATCCGTTGCCTCTCCTGACGAGCTTCCTCCTCCAATCTGTTGATGTGGTCCTCTACTACACCAGGAGCAATACTGGCGAGGAACAAAAGGCCAGCTCGCTCGATGCGCCTAATCTGAGTCTGCACCCAATTTTCGCGTTGCCGTTGCGCAATGAGACGGCGAGCCAATTCGGCCGGGTCGGGATCCCGATTGCCCTCAGCCCCTACACCTTGGACAGGCTCTCTGGCCTGCGGTTCAAGACGAGGTAGCATATTCTCCAAGTGGTGCGCAATTGGACGCCAGGCAAGCTCGCCAAAATGTTGTAGGGCACCTATACTGTAGATGAATATGCCAACTGCCAGCCCGACTACCGAGATCCATCGCGACCAACTGGAGTAAGGCGAAGTAAAGAACCACACAAACACGCAAAGGCGGAAGACTAGCCAGATGTGTGGCCAAGCCTGAATAAGTAATGGTGGTAAGCCTTGTTGCTGAGGGTTCTGGTGAGGGTTCTCGGGAACAGCATCCCAATTCTGCATTTGCGGTTGTTGTTGACCCTGGGCATCTTGACCCTGGGCGCCCTGCTGGTCTTGCCTCTGGCCCTGCTGATGCTGCTCGGCGTGAGCACCTGTTCGGTGTTGCTCCTGTTGGCCGTGTGAAGGGGTATCGGGCGTAGTACTAATAGGGCTGATAAAACTCCTCAAGCGGGGTTCGCTGGCCTGCGTTTGCATGCGCGGTGTGTAGTACGTCTCCGATGTTCCATTGTTAACTAGAAGAGCACGTGGCCCTTCGGGGGAAGAAAGAATGTACACGTCGACCCCAGGACGCGGTTGGGACGCAGAGCGCCCTACTCCAGCCGAGTTGCTACTGCCACTAACGGACCTCACGGCAGGATCTGGGGTTCCTCGCCCACTAGGCGCTCGAGACTCGGACCGCGGTTGAGCTGGGGCGGTCACACCCGGCTGGTTCAGAGGTCGACTGTAAAGGGAATGCAGAGAGGCCCCAGAGGCACTCCTGTGCATTGCGTTGGTCATGGTCGTCGTAGCTTGTGTCATATCAGCACTTCGCAGGGCGTTCTGTACGTCGATAGGCGATAATCCACCGCCATTTACGCCGCTCGGCCCTTGACTGGGACCTCGAACAATTGTCTCAATTTGATATGTCTGTCCATCTCGACCAATTTGTTCACGGTAATGACGACCGATAGCAGGACTAGCTCTACCGCTCGCCGCTTCTTGTCCCTGGCCCGCGTCCCCGGGGCCTCGCATGCCCATGGTAGCTCTATTGCGTTGCCCTGCTCTAGTCATGGCCTCCCTCTGCAGGTGGGTCAGCCAGCTAGACATGTTGTGATGCTGTTGCTGAAACGCGGCGGCCGCTTCAGGGGTTTGGCCGGTTGGAGTTGCAGTTATTCCGGGACCGTGGGGTGGTAAAGCGCCAGGAGTAGGCTGGACTGGGTTCCTACGCGGGAAGCCTGGCGGAGGTTGCGTCCCAAATTGTGCGACGGGAGGAATGGGACGCTGGGCATCGGAGGCGGTGGCATTTTGTGTTGAAGATGCCGTGTTCGAGATAGTAGTAGTACTCGAGGTCGATGATGTCTGGCTACTTTGCAGATCCCTAACTACCAAGTGCACAGTCTGTTGCTCGCTCGACCGAAGCTGACCGCCAAAGTTAGTGAATGCAGCTTCCTTAGGTTCAGGGATATAATCGTACCGCATCCTCTCCGAATACTTCCAACAAGGTCTCGGTTTCGCGCACGAGCGCTCGACCCCGATGAATGAGCCTCTGATGATCATCGGCGGGTTGCAAGGGAAGTGTTCGGCGGATTTTCTCCTTGAGCTGTTTGATCGTGGTGGTGGCAGCGATATCGGGAAATTGAAGACGGGGAACGTTAACGGAAGGCGACACAATTTGGAGGTTGACGACAAGCTGCTCTGCCGTGACAGAGGCAGCGTCCTCATCAACGGAACTCGAAGTATCCGAAGTCATGTTCGCGTCGGTTGGCTGCAGCCGGAGTGACCTAGCCGTGTATGCGCAAGACCCAGCTATGACAGCTTCAGTGACTCGGTGGCACGGGGACGGATGCCCATATCAGATCGAGGAGAAAGACGGGCGAGTCGAGGGATCGGAGGAGCGAGTGGTGGGTGAAAGAAAAGTGAAGAAAGCAGCAGTCTGCCGCGGACAAACAAGGACAAACGGGAGTGTAGTAATGAAAAGTAATGACAAATGGTGGATGGCGTTTGGGGAAAAAGGAACGTTGAACCTGGCTCAACAAGGGCACATGGCGATGCAGCTCTCTATGCGAGATAAATAGTAGATAGTAGCTGTGACTATCGCTGTCGCCGGCGCTGTCACGCAGTACGAACTGCTGTGGGCGATGCAGCGAAGCGTGCTGGGATGTGAAGTTGAGAATCAAGTTGAAGCTGAGGTTGTGAATGCTGAGGCCGAGATGCGACACGGTGCAGGTCTAGGTCTACCTCAGGCGACAACCTTCCACCGTGGCTTCACCGTTGCAGCGTTAGCCCTGCAGTAATAATACAGTACCTGACTTGTGGAAAGTGCTGCGGAAGGTGCTGTGTGGGATGTGCCTGCCGAAAAGGGCCTGTCGGCATCACCTCCGACCAGCTTATGGTGGGGCAAGAGCGACCAGATCATTCCCTCCAAGTCGTCCCTTCCATTACTTTCCTCTTATCTGATTCCATCGGAGGTATGACATCCAACCAAGCTGCCCTGATTGATCGGGTGAGTCACGGTGTTATTCAGACCCAATACATGCTCGATATGAAGCTTTTATCGTTTGGGCATGCGAGGCTTAGAAGATGCCTCCATGACTTCAATCTGATACCTTCATAGAGCTGACATTATGTGACATGTCTACACGCTATATAACCGGGAGGCACGATAGTGAACTAAGAGCATAGATGCTAACCCATCTTGATACGAACTTTGTCCTAGTTAAGTAGTCCTAGTAGCAATTATCATTCCGTAGCATGCAGCTTTCGTCAGACAGAGCACTCGCATCTCTCTGGGGAAGGGACAACCCGTTGGTCAACAGTGGAGCATGGACAACTTGGGCTACCAATCAGATGTCCTGCAGGGTACGAGTATTACGACAAAAAAGCAGTGCGAACCATCTGCATCATAGTGCATTGGCTAGTCTCGTTCCTCCAAGTTCACCAGAATCGACTGGGACCTCAACTTCTCCTCTTTCCTGGACCATCCACAGGCGCCTGTCTCGCCGCCAGACAAAAGCTATTACCCCAGCCATGGCGACTCTCAGCGCTGGCTTTGGCCACTTCGCTAGACGTCAAGCTACACATCGTTGTCCCAGCTGTCGCGCCGCTGGTCGCCAACCGACCTACCTCGTTCCGCGCCAGCAGCGTCTCACTCCGTCTGCCTTCCTACAGCCCCAAAGTTGCCGCTCGTTCTCCTCTGCCGGAGGTGGAGGCAAAGGACCACGATTTTCGCAGCGTCTAGGCGAAGCTCTGCGGAATAGCAAGGTGACCTGGTATCCTATCCCCGTTGGACTCGGCATAGGGTTCCTAGGACTGGTACAATTCTACAAAGTTTCTACGCGCGAACAGGAGAAACAGAAGAATGAGAATGGCGAATTCGAAAGCAAGCCAAAGGCACGGCCAAGAGTGCGGCCCGATGGGCCTTGGTAAGCCGCATTCTAGTTATACCTATCTTGCTACCGTAACTGACAGCGGTGATACAGGCAGGTCCAGGTCATGTCCACATTGCCTCTGAAGGCCATGTCGCGTCTTTGGGGTCGTTTCAACGAGTTGGATATTCCTTACTACCTCCGAGTTCCTGGCTTCAAGCTGTATTCTTACATTTTCGGTGTCAAGTGAGTTACCCAGACGTCCACATCAGATGCCAGCATACTAATGACCCGTGTAGCCTCAATGAAGTCGCCGAAGACGATCTACACGTGTACCCCAATCTCGCATCATTCTTCTACCGCAAGCTCAAGCCTGGAGTCCGCCCCTTGCATCCCGACCCGCACATGCTTCTGTCTCCCTCCGATGGTAGAGTTCTGCAGATTGGCCAGATTGATGGTGGAAATATTGAACAAGTCAAGGGCATGACATACAGCATTGAAGCATTATTAGGGAAACGTACTCCATCACCAAGCATTAATGGCGACGCCTCTGGAATATTGGGCCAAGACGAATTGAAGGCCAAGCGAGAGGCCAGAGGCGACGAGGAGATTATCAAATCAGATGAAGAGTTTGCTTCAGTCAACGGCATCCCGTACACCTTGCCTGATCTCTTCTCGGGATCTGGCAAGAGTGAGGCGGTGAAGGATATGTCGACCAAGCCCTCTGAGAGCACCGTATCCGAGGTCCGCGCCGAGTTGGCACTAGGCGAACGGCCATGGTACGACATTCTTTCCGCCGACAAGACCACTTCATTGTACTATGCTGTTGTCTACCTTGCCCCTGGGGATTATCATCGTTATCACTCTCCTACGAATTGGGTTGTCGAACGCCGTCGCCACTTCGCGGGTGAGCTGTACAGCGTGTCGCCATACCTCCAGCGAACCCTTCCCGGTCTCTTCACTCTGAACGAACGTGTGGTCCTCCTTGGCCGCTGGAGATGGGGCTTCTTCAGCTATATCCCTGTGGGCGCGACGAATGTTGGTTCTATCATTGTCAACTTTGATCGTGAGCTGCGCACAAACAGCCTGACAACGGACACCGCGGCCGATCGCGCCGCCGAAGAGGCTTCCAAACGAGGTGAGCCGTATCTCGGCTTTGCTGAGGCTACATACGAGGGCGCCAGCCCCGTGCTAGGGGGCCATGCTTTGCGTAGAGGAGACGAGATGGGTGGCTTCCAGCTTGGCAGCACGATTGTGCTGGTGTTCGAGGCGCCAGCCGAGGGCAAGCGTCCGGATGGGAAGAGTACTGGGTGGGAGTGGAAAGTGCAGACTGGTCAGAGAGTGCAGATGGGACAAGCACTGGGTCGCGTTATTGAAGAGGAGTAAAGTCTGCGCGGTGGGTTATATGGTTCTACTATGGGAGCGCGTATATTCAACAAATACACATAGACAATGGTGTACACTACAATCGCAGCATACAGTTTCATTTGAGTCTCGTAACCACTTCTTAAGCAATGTATGTATAAATGAATATCTTGATATTCTTTCATCTATCCTCCTCCGGTTTCCTATGCCGAAACTCCTTGAAATGCTATCATGTGTATGTAACTCATAATCTATGTATGATCTACCTCTGTGTTCCTCACATTCCTCTATGCTCCGAAGACCTTGACACGGTCCTCAATAGGCTTGAACGACTTCTCACCCGCCTCGCCAGCCCGTCCGCCAAACACCAGCTGAGCGTTCAACTTCCAGCTCGTAGGCACCCCCCAGTACTCCTGAACCTTTGCATCAATCAACGGGTTATAATGCTGCAGATTCGCGCCCAACCCCTCCAGCTCCAAGCTCGTCCACAAAAGATGCTGCTGCATAGCATTGCTCTGCACCGCCCACGTAGGGAACTTGTCCGAGAACTGGGGGAATTTCCCCTGATACTCCTGGATCGTATCCTGGTCATCAAAGAACAACACCGTACCCGCAGCAGCCTTAAACATGGCCATCTTGTTGGCGGTGGGCTCCCATTTGTCGACGGGGACGATGTCTTTGAGGATAGAGGTGGCGGTGTCCCAGAGCTTGTCGTGGTCGGAGCCGAAGAGGACGAGGAGGCGGTTGGATTGGGAGTTGAAGGAGGAAGGGGTGTGGAGGGTGGTTTCTTTGACGATTTCTTGGATGCGGGCTGGGGTTACGTCGCCGAGGGATTTGGAGAGGGGGTAGATGGAGCGGCGGGTTTTGATAAGGGAGAGGAGGGCGTCGGCGGTGACTCTGGATCCCATTTTGATGGTAGTGATTTGATGGAGTTGTTTAGGAAAGTGTACAAGCTCTTCTCGGGAAGAGATACCACTGGAATGGTAGTGTGTAGGTGTATATATGTATGGATGATGTAGTAAAGTCTTTGTGTAAGTCAACGTAGAACACAACTAGGTCTAAGACAGATAGATGAATGATTTATATAGCTAAACTGAGCACGAACGCAAAGAGGTACACGACTCTTTAATACTTGTGCCGGATCTCATACATACATTCTTTCATGCTAACCATGTGGAGGCTTCTAGAGCCGAAAAATGGAGATTTGAGCCGTCAGTGTTGCGTGCCTGCTTAGTGAATGCTGATGAATGCAGTTGAAGTCTCCAGCAACCAGTGGAGCAGTCTTAGCCAGAAAGTCCACTAATCTTTCCTACTACCTACTACTAGTAGCATTCGCGGACAACTGGCCGTATGTAGTAATGCTCTCACCCGGCTGTCAAATCCGGCCTCGCCACCCCTTCCACATCCCCCCGAGGAAAAAAGCCGAGCGGGAAACGCAGAAGACTTGGGACGATGAGACATGATGTGAAAGCCGAGCAAAGCCCTGCAGTGAAACCCCGTCAGCACCCTAATTTTTCCACTGACCAATTATGTAGTGTCCCACGGCTTAAGGTGGGATAGACTTGCGTACCACTGGCACTTGAGTCGCGCACAATACCCGCGCGGTGGCTGACAAACCTGAGCGGCTCTGGGCTTCCGGGCAGCGGGAAGCGTTAATAATTTTTTTGTAACGACGCTTGCTTGCTCTAGGCTCGGCCGCCGAATAAGCCGCTGGTGATGATTTTTGTGTGACAGCCGCGCGCGATACAGGCTTATCATGACCGAGCGGGAATAAAGAAGCTGTGTACGAGTAATACCCCGCGCGTGATGATCTTTTGTTTGACACATGTCACTACTAATATTCTCTACCATTGCAGCTGGCAAATCATGAGGCTAGTAAATTTTTAATCACTGCATTTTTGTTATGGCGCAAGAGTATTGTTTAAGATATTGTTTTGATATACTATGTGCTGTTACCATAATTATCGTATCCCAACCACTTCTAGCCGACATCGAGTAATTACTAGTAAAAGACAATGCAGCGCCTTGCATTCGACTCCCTTCAAACATGGCAGCATAGACGCCAGTCCAGTCCGAGATCGTCTACTCATTCCTTAAAAGTCCTAGTAGCTATCATCATAACAAGAACATAGAAATAAAGAAAACAATGCAAAAGAAACTCCAATTTGTACTCCGAAAACACCCCGTGTCCATGATGATTGATGCTACCGTTTCCGCTCGTCTCATTTTGAGCTGGCGCTTGCGCCTTCCATGTTCTAGTTTTGGTAGTATGCTCTCGACTCCGTTCAAATGCGCGCGCATAAGAGGGGGGAAAGGAAATCCCCCGCACATAAACTGAGTAATATGCGTAAGACGGCAATGCCGAATGGATGCTGTGACCAGGACAAGCCTAGTCAGATATGTACATGACCAACGACTGTTTTTTTTTTTCTTTTCAGAAGCAGCGTTGTCAAAAAAGGTGTGGTGGAAAATGATGCTCGTTTCGGAGATAAGATGTGGGCGTGCGTCACCACCGAATTCACCGAATTCACCGAATATGCCGAAGAGATTTACCAAGTCTCGGCAATATATTGGCCAGCCTCCTTCTTGAGGTCCCAGAAGTTGCGTGCCTCCTCACGCTGCAGATTGCCCTTGGTCATGGCCACATCGATGAGAGCTTCTTCGACGCCCTCGCCCATGCCCTTGCTAGAGCCACAGACGAATACGCGCCCATCGACAGCGTTGACAATGAACCAAACAAGGTCGGCTTGGTTGCGGACCTCCTCTTGGACATAGCGGCCTTCACCGCGGCGGCTCTGCACGACACGCTTGACCTCGTCCTCATGTACGCCCCATTCGCCGCTGTAGATCTCGTCTACAAGTGAGTCGCGAATACCCTGAAGCACCCACACCTTGTTGGCGCAGTTGGCCTGCTTCAGACGGCGCTGCACGAAGCCACGGAAAGGAGCAATGCCAACCCCAGCTCCAATCAGAAGCATGGGACCGTCGGCATTGAATTGCTTCGCCAGAGGGTTGGCCATGAGGCCCTTGAACATGGGGATGTACAGCTGAGGGTTCTTATCCCCGTTCTTGCGGGCCTCGATGAACCTGCGTGCCTGTCTCTCAAAGAAACCTGAGCCCACTCCCGTACGGCTTCCGAGCTTCCAGTCCTCAGCCTCATGAACTGTGACGGCAATCTCGACGAGCCTGTGCTGCTTGTTGTCGCGGGTTTGGAACGACTCATGGGGGTCGTTGGAGAGGGAGTAGAAGCGGGGCATCAAAGGGTGAAGCACCGACAAAAAGTCACCCAGCGGGGGATGTGAGCTGGGGAACGCGTGGAGAATCTGGGCCACGGTGACGTGGGGTCCAGTGCGGAAGTCACAAAAGACACCCTGGCCCTGAGCGGAGCACAGGTACATCAAGATCTTCTTCTCGTTGTCCGCGGTGGCATGCTCAGCCAACATACGAAGGAAGGGCTTGGTGGGAGGGTACGACTGCAGGTCCACGCACCAGGTGAACAGATCGCGGCGGGTGGTGACGAGCTCACGGGCTTGGTCATCACCCCACACAGTCGGCCATCGTCCCTTGGTAGTCTTGAGGAGAACTTGCTTGTTGCGCTGGAAGCGGGGGACCATGAGAGCATCCAGAACTTCATCCACAATATATTCATCGTTAGGTGCGGTCACACCAATGGCACCGCCGACCTTGAAATCATTGCTCTCCTCATTGGGGTAGTCGGTGATGTCAATATCAAAGTGGTAAGTACGCTTCTCAGCGCCGGGTCGTGTGAGCTCGCGGGTGTTGTGGATCTTGACAGGGTGGACGTGGTAAGGAGGATGAGGTTGAACAAAGTTGGGTGGTTGAACGGCAGTGTCCACTTCCTTTTCCACAGAAGCCTCGATAGAATCTGACGAAGCTGTTGTGGGTGATTCTCCGACGGAAATGGCGGAGTCTGTGGGGGAAGTGGCCGACGATGACTTCTTGATAGGGACGAAGGATATGACCTTCTCAGGCAATTCGGTGACCTTTGTGAGGACCGTGGGGACTTCAGTGACGTTGAGCTTCAGAGAGCGGTAGGCATCGTTATCAGGTTGCTCAACCTTCTCCCACTCGCCCTCACGACGGCCACCTAGCAAGCAGCAGCCCCCGCCACAACAGCGCTGGACGAACTCCTCTGTTGACTCGCCGGTAATCCGCTGGATATCGCGTGCGTTCTGAGCAATCAGCCTAGTCGAGGCCCGGCGCTGTCGAGGCTGGGCCGGGGCATGAGAAAGCTCATCCTGGTCGTCGGATTCGTCCGAGTAGGTGAGAGAAGGAGCAATGGATGGCAGGGAAGGCTCCTTGGGTATACAATCGCTGGTGGACGAGATCACGTCCCGGATTGGGGCTGACTCGACCATCATGGGCGTGTAGTAGGTCGTTGTCGCGTGGGAGGGCGGCACGCTGAGCGGATAGAACTGTGGGAGGCGTGACGTTGGCGTAAAGTGGATTTGGAGCGCGTGGCGAAGGGTCGTGGACAAGGGCGTTAGGGCAGTTCGATAGGGTGATAGCATCCAATGGTTGAAGAGGCTATGAGATTGACGTGACGTGCCGTGTTGGTCGGTAAATCATGAGTGGAATTAAGTGAAGTGGAAAGAGTAGGAAGTTCAAGTTGAGGAAAGTAGGGACGAAGGGAGGAAGTTGAATTATTAGGACTGGCGAGGAGAAAGTCGAATTATGTGGGCGAAGCAAAAGAGACTGGGGGGGCGTGTAGTGGTGGTGGTGGGGAGGGAATGAGGTAAAAAAGATTGGATCCCGCCCACTCTTGATCAAGAGCCGACCCCGGCCGATAGGCGGCCACAAACTTGAACGCGGTGGACGCGGTGGGGCATTTTAGGGCGTTTTGGGGCGTTTCGGCCTGCCCAGAAGCCGCTTACACATTCGTTTACAGTGATTACCTTGCCATTGTTACCGCCTGGCCCATCCCCCTGGGCCTCTTCACTGCCATCAGTACCTTACCTTGCCTTAGTATCATCCCTTGAAAGGGCCTCCAACTTAGCGTCGAGCCATCACCGGAGTCAGGCCACTCTAACGGGTAATTACAGGGCTCAATAACTGGCACTGTACGCATCTTACGAGAAGCCATGGCCACGATTCAATTCCCTTCCGAAATGAACAATGTCCAAATCAACAAAATAACAATACATAAATACGAGTACGAGTAATTTCGGAGTTCACGGTACACCACTATCAATCAGTGGCGGCCGGCGGGAAGCCGAATGATACAGCAGTGTGTCTGGCGGGTTCCCCTTCCGATCCTCGCGGTCGGCTCCTCCAGTCGGCCACTCCCCCTAACGCACCACCAACACGTGAAAGACAGCGATTGGCCTAGCCGGCTGTGCACGCCATCTTGCGGCTTTGGTAAGGATGATGGAATGGTAATCTAATCATCTTTTACGGATACAAGTGAATATATTACGCCGTGAAAATCTCCAGAGTATTACCAACTTTAGCCATGTCACACGGGTTCCAGACCTGTGGTGCGACCCAACGTTTTTCCATCAGATAACGAAATCTATTACCATTCCATGACATAACCGGTTGTCGGCAATGGACAGTGCGGGCTTCCCTCCCAAATCACGCGCTATCATACAGGCCGGCGTCGACGCCCGCCCACCGCCCACATGATCGGGTCGGGCATCGAGGTCTCTTCATTGTTTCCTCTTCAGTGCGACTCCAATGAGCCACGCCACCACTGATGACAACTGGCTTGCATGTTCGAGAGCACCACTGTCTCCGTTCCCGGCCTACAAGAAGGTGTATGGTCTTCCAGTGAAACCATCCGTAAATACATGAAATACCTACTCATTCAACATAATGCCCCCTCTCCGCAGGAGCGGCGACCGCTTCCGCACGGACGTCGAAATCTAGCTAGGGGTTCATATCAGTCCACAAATGCCCCCATCACAGTGCATCTCTTCAAAGTCAGGTGGTTGCGCTCCAGGGGTGTGTATGTGCACCATGTTTCCCCCATTCTCCCAACATCTTGGACGGGCTTGAAATCAAGAGCCTGTCATTTGGTAAATTGGAGAGGGCCCAACGGCTGCCCGGTTGCTGTTGTGTTGATTCCGCGCACCAATCGGAACCCCTGTATTCCTGCACAGTGAGCATTTGGCGGCAGGCCAAACCCTAAACAATTCCCAGCAGAAAATTTTTTTATCTGATCATCTTATCGATCCATCTAATCTGACCCACTCACAGCACCATTCCGAGTCCGCAATGGTGCGCTTCCGAGATCGGAGGAGCCAACCACAGCCTCTGAATATGGTGTATCGTGATGACAGGAACAACGTTGTAATTTGGGGTTACCAATCGGATGCGATGCCTGTGAAGCCCTTATGCGAGCACTGGCATACGCTCCTCAGGTACATGTCAATTGCCGAAGTCAATTTAGTAACATGAAGGAACAGTCCACACGGAAACAGGTTGGCCGAAAGACTAGCAGCCATGCTTTGACCTCCATCCTGGAAGCGCCACGGCGTTGGGATTATAGTTCCTAACTTCCATCTGATAAGATCCTTTAGATTACGCTTGTGTCATTCTCATGCAAGGGCGGAAAGGGGAAGTAGCCCCCCGGTACCGACCAGCCTATTTAAGCATTTCCGGCGGACACGGTCCCAAAATCGCGGATCTGATAAGCAGCTGGCATCGAAGAAGAAATCCACCGGCGCGCGTTTTGACTCAGACATGCAGGGGCTGTCCATTCAGCTGGTTTCTCTGGTCACACGCCCCCCTTCAGCCGCTTGGACGCGAGACACCGAATTCAGCACGCGCCGTCCAATCACGCTTGTCAATTGGGTGATTGCCTATTTCTTCCATCATCTCGGC
Source organism: Waltergamsia citrina (assembly GCA_022814615.1). Taxonomy (NCBI): domain Eukaryota; kingdom Fungi; phylum Ascomycota; class Sordariomycetes; order Hypocreales; family Bionectriaceae; genus Waltergamsia; species Waltergamsia citrina. The sequence goes on along the minus strand of JAKLNE010000048.1, from coordinate 10,112 downwards.
GTCGGATTGCGCTCTCACACCGCTGAATAGCATGACTTAGCCTCTCGTAAATGAAACGAGGTCGCACAGATTGTCACCGACGGCTCGGCCGAGGTTCGCTTCCAGCCTCTTCAGGTGAATTTGTCGGTGAAGAAATAAGGAGTTGATGTTGCTGTGCCACTTCCTTGGTGCTTGGAATGAAACTCTATATCGCCGTATATATTGCCGATATCCCTCTTGAAGATGCCCCGTCAAGAGTTGTCCTGTTTCCACTTTACCATTTTTTACTTGAGAGGTCGAGTAAGGGAAAGAGACTCATATCCTAAGGCAATTTCATCCCAGCAGCCCCTGCTGCCTGTAAAGCTAAGACGAGGCGAAAAGTGGTCACATACATAAATACGATGCCATTTAGACCGTGCTAATATCAGGGGACTGTCGTAGAGATGACCGTGTAGCTTAGTGCCTAGACGTTCCGACACAGTCAGTCGGTGCTCCGGTTGCAAGCGAAGCATGTGTTCGAAAATACGAGTGCCACTGATTGTTTGCTTCGACCACGCAAGCACAAGATTGAACATGATTGAGGAAGGCGACTATTTTACCTATCCCGTAAAGGGGGAAAGCTTGGCCATAGCTCAACTTTGATCGACATTTACAGCTAACGGTGGTAAGCTAGGCGTACTCATGCCTGCTCCACGTCCTCCATGGATGTTTTGAAGCTGGAATTTTACTTGTTTTCTCTCAGGCCTCCCTCCTTTTTTCTACTGAGAACTTTGCTTTACAGAGCTTGAGAAGCAGTGAACATAAAGTAAAAGGGCTCTAAGGGACTCCAAAGATTGTGCACAACATTTACATGGCTAGAGAGAAGATATAGGACGTGAAGATAACGTCCTAATTTCGTAATTCAGAGCCCCTTTGAGGCCTGGTCAGACCAAGCTCGTGTCGTGGCCGTGACCTCGGGCTGGCACTTTGAACCTAGCAATGGCATCCACATATCTTTCAAGGCTAATTGTATCGGCAGCACAGCTCTCGCTGCTGGAGTGTTCGCTAGTGAAGTGCAGAAAATGCACGCTGATGGCATCAGGCTTGAATTCCAGCTTCCTTTAGGAACATGAAATATTACTAGGCAGCTATGAAAGGCCGAATGGGTGGTAGATGGAGGTACAGCTAATTAGTTCCCCTGTGCGATAGCTGTGTGTAAAAAGCGAACATAAAATGCTAAGTTCGAGCATGAACCAGCCAGACTTAAAAGAACACATGTGTTTGTAAGGTGAAAACAATGCGAGTAGGATGTGAAAATCATCACTGGACTGAGCTGAAGGGCAAATATACGGCCATGAGATGAGATTGTGTTCAGACACGTTTGTGAAGTGTCAGTGCTGGCATGGATGCCATTTATTTGTTCATACAACTAATACAGCTGGTCTGGTCTAGGGTAACGCAATTGAGCGATGGAACTATGCTATGGAGCTAGTCATTGTTAATATCAAAGTCTGAGTGCTGGACTACAGTTTTAAAAATGATATCCTTAGCTTCGTGGCTCCATCATCACGATAACGCTTCGGCACGGTGAATTGGTAATCACATTTGGTTTCGAAAAGAAATCGTTTCATTGCAATGTGACGTTTGGCCATGACGCCTAAGCCAGTAGTATCATAAAGAGAATTACACTTAAAAGACCAAGCCCTTCCCCTAAACGCCCCAAGCGCCTGCCTGTGAGTGATGGATAGCCATAGGTGACTAGAATACCACTAGTTTGAAAAAGAACAAACGTTACCGTCAAACAGAGTTTTACCGTCCACGGAGGAAAAAGAGAGGCAAACACAAACGCACTGTTAGTATCTTTCGTCCTTTCATCGGCATAACTCGGCTTTTCGTAATTTAGTTTGCGCTCTTCAGGACGCGGTTGAAGATACCGGCGACCAAGCAGTGATCACGCTCGAAAGGCTCTGTAGAAGGTTATTAGTAAATAGTCAAGGGTTGGCGGGGTACCCAGGGGAGCTTACCGAGGGTGAGCTGGAACTTGGGCTTGATGCCATCCGCGCGCATCTTCTGCACTTCACTGGCGAACACTTCAGCGGCAGGGGCTGTGCTGTCGATACAGTTGGCCTTGATGGAGATGAGGACACCACCGTTGGCCTTGAGGAACCAGTTGGCGTTCATAGCAACGATACGGGCCTGGTCAGGCTGGGCAACATCGGCGAAGATGACGTCGACCATAGGCACGATCATGCGGTAGCGGGCAGGCTGGCGAGCATCCTCGACGATGGGGACAACGTTGGTACGCTTGGAAGCCATGGTGACGAGATCACGGCCTGAACGCGAGGAGAACTCGACAGCGTAGACGCGGCCAGTAGGTCCGACAAGGTCAGACACATGGGAGACAGAAGTACCTGAGGCACCACCGAGGTAGAGGACACGAGAGCCGGGCTTCATGTAGATGTCGTCGGCACCACCAGCAACGGCAGCGCAAAGCTTGCTTCGGAAGGGGTTCCAGGTGCGGTATTCGACCTTAGTGGTGGTGGTAGTGCCGTCCTCGTTCTGCTGGACATCGTCGACGGAGACACGCTTCTCGCCGTAGACAGACTCGCCGGGAGTGATGTTTCGGGTCGCGAGACCATCTTCCTTGCCTCCGCGGATGACAAAGACACCGGGATGACGGTGAGGCTCCTGATATCCTGGTCAGTAATTGTGTGAAGAAAGTTGGAGTAGGCTAGAGGTGAGGCATACAACGATGACCTTGGCGCCACCCTTCTGGCCAGGCTTGCCGCCTCCGCGAGCACCACCACGACCACCGCGGGGGCCACCACGCCCACGAGGAGCGCCCTTACCGACACCACCTATATTGAGAGTTAGCCATGTGCCCACCAACTTCACACCCCGATAAGATGTGAAGCGATTGGAAAGTTCGTACCGCGACCACCGCCACGACCTCGGCCACCACGATCACCGCCGAAACCACCACCTCGACCACCACGATCGCCGCCGAAACCTCCTCGGCCACCCCTAGGAGCACCGCGAGGGGCACCGCCGCGACCACCACCGCGTCCACCACCGAAAGGAGGCATTGTTCAAGATTCGCGAAAGCTGCCAGCTAAGCTTCGAAAAGAAGGAATTGAAACGGAGTGGTAAGGTTTTCAAGTTCGAAAATCACGAATGATTTCGAACGAGTAGGATATTGTTGCGTGAGGATGACTTGTGGCCCGCAAAAAGTAGAGCTTGATTGTTGTTTTTGCGAGTGCAAGTCAAGAGAAACTCAGCAGCACGTTAGAACGAAGAAATTTTTGAAGCTACTTTTTTTTTTCCTGCACTTCTCCAACCCGCCCCACCATCTTGCTTTCGGGATGGAGCTTGACGCGCCGACATTTTTCCGATTCTAGATATCAATTCCACGCCAAGACTTCACGGATTGTCACGTGTGGGCGTCGCTACGTTTAGCCACGTGATCTCTGAGGAAGTTCACCAGCTGTTTTGTTCACAGCAGTGACCAATTGATAATTAAAAAACACCAGAGTCTCTTCCTTCTAATCAAAACAAATTTATTTCACCTTTTCAGTTCACAATTCAATCAAGTTGAGTTTTGTGGTGAAGCTGCATCTCACTTCAATCTTGCCTGGTTGCGCAGGGCAATCCAACCCTAAGAAATTCCAAAGTGGGTAAGCGAGCTTTGTGGCCCCCCAAAGTGGCTTTAGGGCAAAAGTTGGAATTTCTCAATACTCAGCCCGCCGAAATCACGTCGTCGAACCGAACCCCGTCATCACAAACCTCAAGCCGTCGAGATGGTGAGTGATAACCCCCCTGCATCTACGATTCGAAAGCGAGAAGAAGTCATTCCGGGAATTTATCAGAGGATTTAATTCCTCTTGGTCTGGGAACTTCGTCGTGCAATCAATTTGCATTATGAAAGTACCAGACCCTCCCCACATATTGACAATCCGCACATGGGCAGAGAAAGCCATGGCAATGGGAAAAAAAGATCACAGGGACTGATTTTGTTCGTCAAATAGGTGCGATACGCTGCGACTGAGATCGAACCCGCAAAGTCGGCCCGCGCTCGCGGTGCCTACCTCCGCGTCTCCTTCAAGAACACCCGCGAGACCGCCCAGGCCATCAATGGCTGGAAGCTCCAGCGTGCCGTGACGTTCCTCGAGAACGTCAGGGAGCACAAGGAGGCTGTCCCCATGCGCCGCTACGCTGGCTCCACCGGCCGCACTGCCCAAGGTACGACATGATCATCTACGACTCTTGCACGTCTGAGAATTGGGAAAGAGGTGGACTATTGAGGATTTGTGGATATGAGGGAATCAGTGTGACGAGTTTAAGATCTGAGAATGTGTGCTGACTGAATTGTGTATAGGCAAGCAGTTCGGTGTCTCCAAGGCCCGTTGGCCCATCAAGTCGGCCGAGTTCCTCCTCGGTCTGCTCAAGAACGCCGAGGCCAACGCTGACGCTAAGGGTCTCGACACCGGTGCCCTGATCGTCAAGCACATCCAGGTCAACCAGGCCCCCAAGCAGCGCAGACGCACATACCGTGCCCACGGTCGCGTATGTTTACCCAAATCTACCACTAATGCGGATATTTCTCTCTAACATGGACTTCTCAGATCAACCCTTACATGTCCTGCCCCTGCCACATCGAGCTCATCCTGACCGAGGGTGAGGAGGTTGTCCAGAAGTCCGATCAGGTCGTTGGCCGCGAGGAGCTCCGCCTGAACTCCAGGCAGCGTGGTGCCCGCACCCGCCAGGCCATCACCGCCGCATAGATAACCAACCACGCAACGCTTAACGGATCACGCAACGGGCGCAGGGAAGAGCTTCGCGCGGGGACTATAGAGAGAGCAACTTGACAAAAGGGACTGCTTTGTTTTTTGGGCTGGGGGTTTGCACAAGTGGAGGAAGGACTCCCAGACCCAAGCAAAACTTTGTCAGGGGAGCTGAACTTTGAAGCTGCGCGTACAAAGCTGGTTGTTGTTTGTTTTTTTAAAACATGAGCGGGCTTCCACTCTCTCCTAGGGAGTTTGGCGGGGTTGAGGGCGGTTTCATATCGTGGCTTTTGGTTTTCTTTTTAAACAATAAAAAAAACAAAGACACTTCATCTAAAACTCCCGGTGTATGGCAAAGGCTGCGAGGAGCACGGGCATTAAAGGGTTACGCATGCAACGGCTTTCGCAAGGCTTTCCTTGACGAAAATACAATCAAATGGAAAAGAAACATTTATGAACCAAGTCCCATGAGTGCATGTCTTGTGACAGAAAGGCGAGTGGTCGAGCGATAGGCCACTGTCTCAACACTTCACGAGATCATGGGAGGATGACAAAGTGTTTTGTTTTGTGATTTGAATTGACTTGGTCCAAATGGTCCAAAATCTAATAATGCTGGGTATCATTTGCGTAATTCCTGAACCGTAATCCCTTTGCCCCAAACTTTGTAACAGTAACGATTGCAAACACGTTCTGTAAAACCGACAGAATCGAACAAAAGTAGAACAAAAAGCGTAGAAATACTTTCTATCGCTGTGTAACCAAAGAATAGACTGGTACTATCCTAATTTGAAGCGCTCGACACGTCAATAGACATGTCAATGAGAAGTTGAATCCGCTGGGTCATCCCAAATATCTGGGATGTTATCCACAGTAGTTTTCTCTGACCACGGATCAGACACACTCGCGAGGAACCCCGAGAAGCGACCCGCGCCTGGCAAGTCCGTGCCATCAGCGATGGCATCATTGATGATCTTCTTGCTGTAGATGCCCCGCCACCCGAGGCTCATACCAAATATCTCCGTCAAGTGACTCAACTCTTCGTGGTCAATGTAAGGTATGATACGCCCGAATAAGCCGTCTTTGGTGCGCTGCATGAGGCGGTAGATGGCAGCATGGGCGTCACTGATGGCTGGAGAGCCAAGTGAATTGGCGCCAGCTGGGAGTAGAGCTCTAGTCTTCAAATTGCTGGCATCGATACTAACGTAGCCGCATGATTTGAGTGACAGACATTTGAGCTTGTAGTTTCGTTCGTCGGCAATAAGACGAGTAGCTCTCGGTATATATTTGCTCGCCGAGCATAATTCTGTCTCCCAGGTGCCCGTGGTTGATTCAATGAAGTCATCTTGGCAGCTGGCGAAAGCGCGCACTTTGTGGGACGGAGAGAAATGTTCCAAGAACCCCGGCCATGAGTACCATTCCGGATGACGAGTGTTAGGAGGAGGTGGAGAAGACAAGGAGGAGTCATCCGAATCAGTGATATTAGCAGGGGTAACAAATGGCGGGGGCCCCAGGAGAACAACAGGTGGACCAGGAGGTGGTTGAGCAGCCGGCATATCTTGGTCGTCCGGTTGTTGAGCATCCAGCTGCGGCTGTTGCTGATCTCCTGGCTGGGCTTGGCCTGGAGGCACGTTGAAGGCAGCTTGCAACTGCATCTGAGTTTGGCCTAGAGGAAACTGGTGCTCCGTCGTGGGTCGACCGGATAAAGAGACCGACTCTAGTTCCAATTTCTCCAGAGACGATAAAGCCATCTGACGAGTCATCTGCAAGAAGACGTGAGGCGAAACCCAGCAGTTCTTGAGGCGGAAATGCTTGACATGGGGCAGGTTAAGCAGCTTGTCCGCACCCAGTACCGCGCGATCCGGAGAAGCCATGCTCTCAGGGTCTTCGAGAAAAGGGGCGGGGAGAATGTACATATTGCGCTGGAAGAAGCTGGGTGCGAACTCTCCTCCACAAATCCACTCAAACTGAAGGCTTTCGATGCCTGGCTGCTTGCCAATGTACGTGTTGAGTAGCTTGTGGACTTTGCCGACAGCTTGCAATGGGGAGACAGGGCTGTCATCCACACAACCAGGGGCGGGCTTGGAGATGCGCCGCCAATCTGCGATAACACCGAGAGAGACATTGACCAAACTCGGGAAGCTGCCCCAAAAGTCATCGCGGTAGAGGATGTGAACGTGACTGCTCGGGATCTTGGCGATCGTCAAGGTTGTGAGTTTGTTAAAAGAACCAAGCCTAGCATTGTCGACCATGGCAATGACATATGACTGGATCATGGCTCGGTGCGCCCACTCTAGCTCGAGGAGAAGTTCCTTCTGAGCTTGAGTCAAGTTGGCTGGCGCGAGAGGAAATCGTCGGAGATCGGGAGTTGTTTCGAGCAAATGGGCTGCGTTGCGTCTAGCAACCATGATCCGCCTCAATGGATCGTACTCTGTGATCTCGCTGGGCTGGGTACGCTCTGAAACCTCGCTGAAAGGGTTGGCTGTAGGCAACGGCCGCTCGTAGAAATTGATACCCTCGAGATCGGTCTCCTCCGTGTCTAGAAGAAGCTGGATAGCCTCATCAGCCTCGTTTCCTTGGTATCCTGCATCGGATGCCATCTTGTCGAGAATCGTGCGCTTGAAGTGTAGAGAATCAGTACTATCCTTTCTCCGCAAGCCCGTTAGGCCGTTGAAATCAGCTACGGTGACGAAAGATTCGTTTTCCTCTGCACGCACAGTCGGTCGCTCACGCCTCCAATCCTGCATAGCGAAGACTGGATGCTGGGTAGTAGCGTTCCTGGCAGCAAGGTCTGGCCGGACAAGGAAGCCAAGGCCAGCATCGCAGCACAGCCCCAGATTCGTGACTTTTGTCAAGCACTGAAGAGCTTCCTTCATCCCCTCAGTCTCGTCTGCCGTCTGCTCGATACTCTCAAGATCCGCATAGCGATTGTATCGCTGATGGGGCCATCGATAGATGCCCCAGAAAGAGGGTACTGCTTCCTGTGCTGGTTTTATAGGCGGATGCGCCAGGGCATCCTCATCAAGCTCGAGAGACAAGGCGAACCGAAGAATGTGCGGGCCGAAGGATTCGAATATGCGCAAGCCGTTGGAGAAGAGAGCTGAAGAAGGGTGCTGGCGAGCGCCCGTTTCGTCCAAGGACAGAGTTCCATAGAGCTCAGAGCGGAATGGTACTACCACATTCTTGAAATATTGCGCGGAGACCTTGGAGTCAAACTCCCTGCAGACAAGGCGGAGGATCTTGACCTCAGCTCGCGTCAAGTAGGAAGTGATGAGCTCGAAGATCTCGACGGGGACTTGCGATGGTGGCCATGACACACGGCTTTCGGTAGAGGAGCTATTATGGGTGCGGTCGGTCGGGTCTTGATCGATCTTGAATCTCTTGGGTGAAGGAGGCTGAACGTCTGAATGTCGCGATTGGTGTCCGATGCTCCGAAATGGTGATTCTAGGCCTGTCGCAGACGCGGGCGCAACCGAAGTGGGAGAGAACGTAGGCCAATTGTGTGGGTTTAGCTCTTCATCGGAGCTGAGAAAAGGGTCGAAATCGAAGGGGGCGGGTTCGAAGTGAAAATACTCGTCCATGGTGGCGATGTAATCCTGCCATGTACTCGTGCTCGTAATGCTACGCTTGGGCGCTGATGGCACGAATGCTGACCACCAAGGTCAAAGGATCATCGACCACTCTCGCGATTGCGCCTGCGCAGCGGCGGTGGGGTTGATGACGCGCGAAATGGCAGGGTTTGGAGGAGACCCATTCAGCACGAGTGCAGGGGCAGTGCTAGGCCTCGTGAGAGTGAGGACAAGGTTGGAGCGGGAGTGGGTGAGGGAGGAGGAAAAGAAAAGAAGAAGCTTGGATGTGACGCTTGGGAGTTGAGGTACTAGGTAGCTCTTGGTGTTGGCTGACGGAATGCGCTACGTACGGCCTCTGCGGCTGGAGTATTAGTCGTATTACCTTACCGTATTACTAGTAATTAGTGGCACCCGGTTTTTGGTGGGGGCGTTCGTACGAGTAGTACCCTGAATCCCTGTCCCGAAACCGAAATAACTCTTCTATAAGTATTCCATATAACCCTTTTACGAGGATAACAATAATACTCCTTGTGCTGGCAGGTTGGAACTTTGATTGGTTAGATTTTAACCTTTCTGCTGGGCACAGCTGCTGTGGCACATCTCGGACCTTCAAAGGCTCAGAAAAACAACCTGTCTCGATAACAATAATGCTGGTAGTACTACTAATCAGCGAAAGCAGGGTCAATGATTTCGATGCTTTGTTATTTATATACAAGTATGCCCGTCTGAATGTTGTCTGGACCAAATCTTAATTTGTAGTTGCTGAGCATGTGTAGGGGTTTTGAACAGTGTAGGTATCTTATCAAGTGGGATTAAACGCAAAGTATAGGCTAGGAGTATCAGAAATATATCACTTCACATACTTTTAGAGAAGACTTGGAAATAGCGCATTGCTTGAAAATCATTCATCATGTCTTGATTTATCATTCAAAACTTGTTTAGCCTATAGATTCTATCCCTAGCTTACCACTTATCTCATGTCCAAGTCTAGACGCAGTTGTTTCCACCCGCTAGCAAAAAGATCGTAGGGGGTAAAGGAGGTAGGTCCAGAGACTGTCCATAAGGGCACGCTAATACCATTCTCAATGCCGAGGATCACCTCAGATTATAACAAAAGAAGAAACAAAAAAAGATCATGCCTGTCTGTGTTAGAATGCCTAATCATCCAAACACTAGACTGTATAGGTGTCAGAGACGTAAAAGGGGGGAATTAAGAGAGTGGAAGGGTCTAGTAAGTAAGTAGTAATTAGATAACTACTAGATAAAAGGTAAGTAAGTAGTTATAATTATATTAATTTTTAACCTTTCTTAAAGTACTAAAAGTCTCTTATTTATATTACTTATAAGAAGCTTATAACTTTTTAATTAATTAATATATTAATATTTTAATAAAATACTTTTTTTTTTCTAAGATTTATTTTAAATTTTAAGAATATAATAATAATTTTATATAAATATTATAATAATATTTTTTATCTTAGTTTATTATTATAATATTTTAATAATTTATATAATATTTATTTTTATTTATAATTTTTATTATATAAAATAAAAATAATAATAATATTAAGTATTAATATAATTATTTCTTTAATTTAAAGTCTTTTTTTAATTAAAGTTATTTTATTATAATATAATTTTATATATAAAATTATTAAAAGTTCTATACTTTTATTAAATTATTTTTATTTTTATTTTATTTATAATAATAATATTATATTTTAAAATAATATTATTATAAAATATATATTATTTATAAATAATAATTTCTTAATTATTAAATATATAAATAAATATATATATTTAT